>JAJIBD010007614.1:0-98207 GCA_021461705.1 Cryptotis parvus | reverse complement strand
ACATCTAGATCTAGAGGACTCTTGCGGTGGCTGCCAAAGATAATCCCAGTTATTGCCAAATGTCTCATGTGAAGGAAGGGAAGGTCTCAATTATCTTTAGCAATCATCTAAGAAATATTGGTTTATAGTGATTTTGTGGATTTGTACATTCTGAATATATAAGGACAGCTAACCATGAAGAAGGAGTTTATTTTTACTGGTATCTAATTAGCAAGATTACTGAAATCTAAAAGAAAACGCTAATATGTTCTTTCTGTTTTTATCAAATTCTCCTTGTATATAGTCAGCTTCAGCAGGTGGATGGAAAATAATTCTACCCTAGGCACATGAAAGCATTTTTTGTAGTTTCAGGATAAAAAAAATGTTTGGGGGTTTTACTTCAGATTAGCGATAGCACTGGATGACACTTGTCTTGCATGTGGCCAACCTGGGGTTCAGTCGCTGGCATCCCACATGGTCCTCCAAGCCCTGCCAGGAATAATCCCTTCTTTGTAATTATAGGCTTTGCATATATCTAGGAGTCAGCAATTTTTTTTCTGTAATGAGCCAGATAATAAATGTTTTAGGATTTCAGACAATACTGTCTTTGTTTACCTTTTCAGTTCTACTGTTATGGCACAGAAATGTCCATGGGAACAATGTAGACAAGGTTCTGGATGACTAGTACAGTGGCTTAGAGCTTGCAATGCAACCTGGGAAGCATCTGGTCCTGAGTTAAATCCCCGGTGTTCCATATGTTCTTAGTTTGATCCTGGCATTTCTACTGACTGCTTGGCAACAGTGCAGTCTGATCTCTGGTAAAACAAGCAAAACAAAACAGAACAGAACAACAAGAAAGGATATCTAAGCAGATAAAAATAATTGCTTGCCAATTTCTACTTGGTCAATTAATTTATGGGCAGTAAGTAGTTGGTAACTAGATTTGGTTTATAGGGAGTAGTTTGCCAACCCCTGCTCTAGAATGCTAGCAATGGCTGTAATCTTTTCTGTATGTCTTTTTGTATATTTTTTTTTTAGCTCATCTCTGTGATTTCTTCCAATGACAATCATTCTTCCACTTTCTATTTATCTGTAATTAAGGATAGGAATACATTGATAGGAATTTTAAAATCAAATGTAAAACACTAGTTTCCCTTAGTTTTTAACTCTATAAAGTTGTATCATGTTCATATAAGGGATACTGTGGAAACATTGAACATTATGAAGGCATTTTGAGTTGTTATTGTTGATGACATGTATAATTTTGTATAATAAAAGCTGTATGTCTTTGTCTTTGGTTTCCTTTTATGATGTTCCCTTCAGCTACATTTTATTTTTTAATTAATATTTTATTATACCACCATGAGATATACAATTACAACATTGTTCATGTTTGGAGGTTTCGGTCACGTAGTGTTCCAGCACCTCACCTTCCACCAGTGCCCATTTCCCACCACCAATGTCCCCAATTCCCTCCCCCTCCCATAGCCTGCCTCCATGGCAGGTTCTTTATCTCTTTGCTCTCTCCCTCTCTCTCTTCCTTCTCTTACATATTGTGGATTGCACTACATACACTTAGAGGCCATCATGTGCATTTTTTGCCTGTATTTAATGCTCAGTTCTAGGTTGGTATTAGCCCTTTTGACATTTATTTGCACATAAATGTCAAAAGGGCTAATTTTGACATTTATGTGCAATGTTCCCTTCTCTATCTTACCTAACCTCCCTTCAGCTTCATTTTAAACCTTAACAAACATTGAATACATTTTAATAAACATATAAAAAGTAATAGTACTGACAAGGAAGTGGCTGAGTGTTGGACACGGCTGGGGTCCCCAACAATACCAGGAAATGAATTCCCTTCTACCTCTGAAGCTGGCGGTGAATGTATAAAAACTCAGGAATCCGGCTCAGTTTTAAAAGACTTTACTATCACAGGTTCTGATATACAATCCAAGAACAGGAAGAACCCCGACTCTGGTTCCCAGCTAGGCCCCAGCCATGTGTAGGCCAAGATGGCGGCCACCATGTTTTAAGGCCCTGTAGAGAGGAGACAGAGACAAGGCACCAGCAGAAAGGGGGAGAGAGCGACCCAGAAGAGCCCCCCCAAAAAAAAAAGCGTGAGAAAGGAAGCAGGCTAGTTTTATATCCCTGCAATCCAGACCTCGCACTGAAGGGAATGCCACCAGGGTCAAATGCCCTCAGGAAATTTCTCCCAGGACTTTACCTAGGCCCTTTAAGATGTTAATGTTGCTGAACCAAGATCTGCCTTGAAAGTGCCCCTGCAGGGTAGAGAAGGAGTTTCTGAGATGAACTGTATCTCAGAATACAAAGGCATGCATCTGTACCAAAGAATACACTATAGCCAGTTAAATATTTGTCCAAGCTTTCACAAGAGTCTCATCTTTACTTCATGGTACTTCTGTATTTTAGTTGCCTTTGAGTTATCAGGGGAGCCATGCTTGCTTGCTTGGAGGCAAACAGCATTTCTCTCTGGTCTAATTACTTAGAGATCCAACGTGGCCAGGCAAATATGCTGGTAAGATCTAGCTAGTCCCGTGATGATTATAGCAGCATGAGAGAATATTTATACCAGCCAGTATAGAATACATGGTCAGATAAACTGCCACATTCAAACTGTCCTCCTCCTATCTACAAAGTGACCTGCAGGAGGCAACTCCAGGCCAGATGCAGAGGCTCTGGGCAGGTGTGCTGCAACAGCTGAGGATATGTGGACCTCCCTGAAGTTGTTGGGAACCTCCAGGGTCACACCTAGTGATTCTCTAGGGACCACATGGTTCTTCGAATTGAGCCGCAGTAACAGTAACACAGACCATGCCCCTGACTGCTGCACTCCCCTGTTTGGTCATCTTTGACACTGAGTTCAGTGAAATGAATAGTGTTTGAGGATTCAACTTATTGGTTACCACAGTAACTTTAAAGTGATACCATGGTTGATAGCTTTAATACTATCCAATTAATTCAAAATGTATTCTTATATCAAAACAGTGAGAGAAAGCAAAAATATTGGGCTCATTAAATAAAAACGTCTGCAAGTTATTCAGCTTTTTCTCCTTCACTCTTCCTCATCTGTCCTCAAAAAGAAAATGCCTCAATTTAGCAGATAATCAAGTTCAGGGTAGCAGCCGAGGGTATTTGAATTGATTTTTAAGTAACTGAATATTCAGGAACAATGTAAAATTGAACACAAAGATATAATCTATTCAATGTTTATTGCCAAAATACAGATTACAATTTCTGTTGTTATAACTAACTACAAAAGACCACACTACCAGTGGCCAAATGTTAGGCTTTATAAAAGCAAAAACTTATAAATCAAATGTAATTGGTGTGGAAAATTCAGGACCACAATGGAGTACTAACACACTTTGAATGACAACTTTAAATAACTTCCCAAATTGGCCTGTTGCCATAGGGTTAATAGCAGCTCTATAACTATGGATGGGTAATTTTACAGCCTTTCCACATTCTGTCTGCAGCATTTAATGTGATTTTTGTTTTAGGACTCTGATCTCCTGGCTGTGAATAAGTAATGTGAGTGCATAAATAGATTTTAACAAAAAGTATAAAATAGCATGTGGCAAATTGGAAGATTCATTGAGGAAGGGTGGGGGTCATGTGGATTGTTATTGATTCTAAAAAACAGTTTTCATTCAGCTAATTCACTCCTTGACTAACTTGTTTTTCAGAAGAGTTCATTTATTGAGTTTTGTTTTTTCTAAAAATTTAGTCTTAAAGGAAGAAGGAGACCATTTATCTCCTGGGGTTTAACTCTGAAATATATTCTTGCTAACTCAAAAAGAGAGATTTTTCTAGTGTCTTTAGAAAAAAAAATTATTTTCCCTCTATTTTCCACAAGACAAAAGTCAAATGCATAAAAATGATCTGCAATGTGACTTTTATGATATGTTAAAAAAGAACATTCTTCATCTCTAAAAAGCTTCTTTATCACTCAACTATTCTTTTGTATTCCATCATTAGAAATAATGTTATTCGATATTTTTATTATTTTTTAAATTTAATTTTTAAAAATAAAATGTAAAATGTTATTAGGTAAACTCTTGTAGGAGCAAGCAAAATTAGAGGAAAGAAAAAAATTATTGTAAAAAATCTTTGGATAGAAAGAATAGCGAAAGAGATAAAGACGTTAAGATACACGTAAGTGTGGTTGTGGATAAATTAACTTTATCTACAAAGTTATGGACTATGGATGCAGAAATCAAATAGTAAATAACCTGAAACAGCCCATATGAAAGGTCAGAAATTATATCCTGAGGATGGCACTACGATTAGAGAATTCTAGTGCTGTGACACAGAGCAACTTCTTATCTGGAACACGGCAGCTTCTGTGGAACTGGCTACGTACCATCTGTCTAACAGAACTGGCAGTGAATTTGGTTGTTCCAATGGAGGTTGTGAGAAATTTACTGCAACTACTTATTTTAGGGGCCGAGTGATAGTGCAGCGGTAGGGCATTTGCCTTGCATGTGACTGACCTGGGTTCAATCCCTGGCATCCCTGAGCAATGCCAGGAGTAATTTCTGAGCAAAGAGCCAGGAGTAACCCATGAGTGTTGACCCAAAGAAGTGTGTGTGTGTGTGTGTGTGTGTGTGTAAAATGAAGGAAAGTGTGGCACTTTCATTGGTTTTGAGTCACACCTAGCAGAGCTCATGTCTTCCTCCTGGCTCTGTGCTCAGGGATTACTCCTTGAGATGCTTATGGAACCATATGTGGTTCCAGAATCAGACCACAGTTGGCTCCATGAAAGGAAGATGCTTATCCCTTCCACTGTGTCTCTGGCTTGGCATGTGTTGTGACTTTCAGTTTGCTCATTCCACAGCATGTGAGAAGTTCAAGACAACACAAATGATAATTGTAACATATTTCTTAAAGCTGTGTTTTGTTATTATGTAAGAGTTTATATACTTGATGTCAATGGGAAGGGTAGGGATTTAAGTGAGTCTTTGAGATCCTACTCTCTTTTTTGTTTCCAGTCATATAGTCTTTAGCTTATTAGGTAAGATTTGGTAATGATAAAGGCCTCAGAAGATAATGGTGGTAGAAGGAAGAGAGAAAACTAAAGTATGGGGGAAGTAATAATAAAGGAAGGTAGGAGGAAAAAAAAAGTGAATTTATGATATTTGTAGTCATAAAAGATGAACTGCCTCAAATGATTGGAAGTTGAGGTGATTATGCTAAATGAAGTACAGAAGAGAAAGACAGTTACCAGATGTTTTTATTCACATGCAGTGTATACAACCAGTGAAAGCTAACTAACAAGAAACTACAAGACTAATGTTATGGGCAGGGACATAGCTCAAAGAGCTTGAGTATGTGCTTTGCATGCTGATGCCCAAGTTTGATCTGTATGGCTCCCGGAGCACATCAGAAGTGACTTCTGAGCACTGTACTAGGTGTATCCCCTGATTACAAGTGAATGTGATCCAAAAAATTAACGAAGGAAAAGCTAACTAACTTGGTGATGGGATGGCATTGAAACTTTGATGTGCACATGTTGAGTTGTATAAACAGTTGTGTAAAGCTGTACCTTTAAAATTCTGTAGTGTTGTGGGTGGATCTCTCACTCTCTCTGGGAGAGAAGATGCACATGTTCAAGAGAGAACATGTGCTTCTTCTTGGGTGGAAAAATTGAGTAGAGACAGAAAGACAAGTAACCAAAATACAAGTTCAAGGGGAGACCACAGGCTTGAAGAGCTAGCCAATATGCTCGAGCGGCCTCAAGCAGCCACACGGTTCATCAATAAATGCTGTATTTAGAGGTGACTACAAGAGTATGCCACCCACACGGCAAGCTGGCAAGCTGCCTGTGTCGATTTGGTATGCCAAATACCAGTAACAATTATAGACCTCATTCCCATGACCTGATGGAATGGTTTGAGGTTCTTTATGTTCCTGGAGCAAGCAGATGCCCTTGGGCTATACTAGCATGAGACAGGACATATGGAGATACTACTGGTGCCCGCCTAGCAAATAGATGATGAACGGGAAGATAGTGATAGTGATAGATAGTGAATAAAATGTAAAAGAATTTTGTACTTCCTTGTATTGTTTACCCCATAGTAAAGTCTGTTTAGTGTAGAATAGTGTTAGTAAGGTTTTTATAGTGTAGGCTAGTCTTACTTCTAAAATGAAATGCATATATTTAATTGCAAATATTGCTCAGAATTGCTAATGATCACCTGAGCATCAGTCATAGTCTTTTTGCTCGGGAGGGTATTGTTGAGTGTGTAGGTGGTTGCTGGCAGTTCAGGTTGGTGATTTCTGAAAGGTTGGGTTAACTGTACTTGTCACTTGTCACTTGCTTCTTGTCTTCCCGTTCATCGATTTGCTTGAGCGGGCGCCAGTAACGTCCCCATTCGTTGGGAATGAAGCCCATTATTGTTACTGTTTTTGGCATATCGAATACACCATGGGTAGTTTGCCAGGCTCTGCCGTGGCTCTGGGTTCATCCCAGTCTTTTTCTATGCCAGATCATCAACCATCCAGGGCAAACAGGGCAGTGCCCTGGGGGGGGTATAGACAAGCCTGTCTCCTGTCTGCCACCTGCCCACGCAGCTGGGCACTACAGTCACACCTGCAACACCTCAAGGGGGAGAACATCACCAGGTATGACCCAAAAAAGCCTAAAAAAAGTACCACATTCCCATGAAAAAAAATGGTCTCAAGAGGCAATCTTGGGGGGTGCCAGAGCAATAGCACAACCGGGAGGGTGTTTGCCTTGCATGTGGCCAACCCAGGTTCGATCCCAGCATCTCATATGGTCCCCAAGCTCCGCCAAGAGTAATTCCTGAATGGAGAACCAGGAGTAAACCCTGATAATCACTGGGTGTGACCCAAAAATAAAATAAAAATAACTGTACTAATTCCTTTAAAAAAGAAAATGAGGGACTGGAGCAATAGCACAGTGAGTAGGGCATTTGACTTGCATGTGGCCAACCTGGGTTTGATCCCCGGCATCCCATATAGTCTCCCGAGCACTGCCAGGAGTAAATCATGAGTGCAGAGCCAGGAGTAACCCCTGAGCATTTCTGGGTGTGACCCAAAAGCAAAATAAAGAAATAAATAAAAAAGAAAAATAATAAAGGAAGTGATGAAATTTGCCTTATCTATTGATTCTTTACAAAAAGCTTTTTCAGTATGTGATGCTTTGTAGAACTGTTTTTTCAAAAAATAGGAGGAGAGTCTCTTAAACTGTGATGCTGTGTGTCATCTGAATTTATGTGGTATTTTAAACACTTGTCTTTTCAGCAGTGTTCAGAGCATCTTCACAAAGAGTAGATTTCCTTCCAAGAAACGATATGTATGTTTATCCTTAAGAAGCATCTCATGTTCAATTTTATCATGAGATTATAGCAGTTCAGTCACACTTTATGACTCCACTCCAAGTTCCAGTTTTTCTTACTATTTTCACCATATCTGCTGCAGTTTGTACCAGTAAAGTCTTTATAAAAATAAATTTTGGGGCCTCACCTGGCAGTGCTCAGGATTTACTCCCTGGCTCTGCACTCAGGGATGACTCCTGATGGGGTTTAGGGAACCACAGGAGATGCAGAGGACCAAATCTGGGTTGCTGTGTATAAGGCAAGCAACCTTCCTGCTGTACTAGTGCTTTGGCACCCTCTTTTCTCAATTTAATTTTGTTAATTTTATTACTGAAATTAGTGTTGAATGCCTTATTTTTATATTTTCATTATAATATAAAACTGTTAGTTCTTGGAATATAGAGGTATGGTAATTAGGTATGATTCAGAGCCTCCTAAGGAAACCCAATAATATTTATTAAACTTAAAAAATGAGGAACTGTTTTATGAAATTCTTTAATAATATCATATTTGGTCCAAAGTTGTAATAATTATATTAAATGAAAAAAATATCTGGAGTTACATCTGAATAGGTCATTGGAGATAAATAAATATTTAGTGGCATGTGCTGGATAATTTTTTTGTTGAACTATTTTCCTTTTAAACCATTTTTCTTTTCTTTTTTAAATTTTTCTTTTTATCTTTATTATTTCCAGGAGCACACCTTCTGAAACACTAAGGAAATCTATCTTTATAGTTGCAATATAAAATGCTTATTTGATTTCATAGCCCTTTGAACTGAAATGAAGCCATATTTGTTTTATATAGGATTTTTTTTTTGCAGGAACATACCTAGTGATGCTCAGGGGTTACTCCTGTCTCTATGCTCAAGGATCACTCATGGGCACTTGGGTTACTCCTGTCTCTGTGCTTAGGGGACCACTCAGATCAAAGATGGTCTGCTAAGTGCAAGAAAAAATGCACTACCCACTGTGCTATCACTCCAGCCCCAGATGTTTGTTTTCTTAGAGTAATAATATTCATTTTTTTATAAAGAATGTTATTTGCATTAGAAACTAGCTACAGGGGACTGGAGTCATAGTATAGTGACAAGAGCATTTGCCTTGCATGCAGCCAATCTGAGTTCAATTCCCCGTCATCCCATATGTTACCCTGAACACTGACAGGTGTAATTCCTGAGTGCAGAGTTAGGAGTAACCTCTGAGTATCACTGAGTGTGACTCCAAAAGCAAAACAACAACAACAACAACAACAACAACAACAACAACAAAACCCTAGCTAAAAAAAAGACTCAACTCTTTTATACCTACTTCTGTATCATTCAGTTTACCGATTTGTGAACAGGTCCTGAGAATGAACTACAGAGAATGTTTTCTTCCTGCTGAGACTTGGGAAGGAGATTGAGTAAAATGAAATCGGCAACTGCTTTACTTGACGCCCAATAGGAAGGTGGCTGCCATGTTTCTCTTAGTGGTCTATATTCTAAAATGGTTTATACAGCAATTTAAGTGAACCTTGTTTTCTATCCATTCTAATTTTCTTTAAAATCACCTTTAACATCCTATTTCACTGCAGCATTTTCTTGCTAATTTTTCCTTTTCTTAGAAGGGAGAAAGAGTGAAGAGAGAGGGAGGGGAGATAGAGAGAGCAAGAGAAATATGCCTGCATAGAGGCAGGCAGAGAGTGGGGTGGCAGAGCGATGGTAGGAGGGAAACTTGGGACATTGATGCTGGTAAATACATATGCGCTGGTGGATCTTTGGGTCTTGAAACATGGTATGACTGAAACCCAATCACAAATAGCTTTGTGATGGTCTATCTCATGGTGAGTCAATACCAAAAGTAATAATCGTTGTTTCTAAATCACACATACTTCCATTCTTCCTCATGGATATATATGAGTTTTATGACAGAATATTAAATATGTATTAGGTTCCAAGAAGAAAGTGCAACATGGTACTTTAAATTTTATGTAGGAGGTGGTTTAGAATGCTGTGGGAGAATCTGGGAAAACCACCTAGTGTCTGTGGTTGCTTATGACAAAGCATTGTGATTTCTTTTTTTTAAAATTTTTTATTAAAGCATTGTGATTTCACTTGAGTCTTAAAGGTGTAAAGAAGTAATAATCAGGAGAATGCGGTGGACCTTAGATCTAGGGTTGGATGTGAAAATGAGAGATGATTGGGAAGATATAAGGAGACTTAAATAATAAAGGATCTTTTGTTATTATAAGGAGTGTAACAGGTAAGGTCAAAGAAATAGGTAGTGACTACTTTTAAAAGATTAAGATTTGGGTCAGAATACCAATCCTGGGAATATATCCTGGGTGGCCAAAAAGAGCAGAAACAACATCTGCACTTTTATGTTCATAGCATCACTATTCACAATAGTGAATAGCAGAATCTGGAAACAACCAGATGCCTGAGAACAGAAAACTGGATAAAGAAACTGTGGTACATCTACACAATGCAATACTACACAGATGTTATCAAAAATGAAGCTATGAAATTTGTCTATAAATGGATGGGCACGGAGAGGATCATGATGAGTGAAATTAGCCAGAGGGAAAAGGACATATATAGAATGACTGCTTTTATTTGCAGGATATGAAACAATAGTATACTGTCGGGAGCCGCCACACCGGGGTCCCGACAGTGCCGGGAAGCGAAGTTCCCTTCTACCTCCGAGCCGGGCGGGGAATGGATGAAGACTCAGGAATCAGATGCAGTTTTAAAAAGGGCTTTACTATCACAGGTTCCAATATACAATCCAAGAGCAGGGAAAACCTCCGGACTCTGGTTTCCCAACTAGGCCCCAGCCAGGTGTAGGCCAAGATGGCTGCCACCACGTGTTGAGGCCCAACAGAGAATGGAGAGGATGGAGAAGCAAAACACCAAGGGAAGCCAAAATGGCAAAGGGGGAAAAAAGAGAGAGCCTCTTTTTTCTTTCAAGCTTATTTTATAGCTAGAAATCCGCCCACACTATCTAGAGATGAAAACAGGAAAATAGCTGTATAGAAATGTAGCTACTTCAGGAGACATCTGGCTGTTTACAAGGACCCAGAGCTAATTAAAAGCCTCCTAGCAGAGCTGGGAGAAGCTATAAGCTAAATGTAACCTCCCAAAATCCGAATGGCCAAAAGGCATATGAAAAAATGCTCATCATCACTAATCATCAGAGAGATGCAAATCAAAACAACAATGAGATATCACCTCACACCACAGAGAATGGCCCATATCCAAAAGGTAAAAGCAACAAGTGCTGGCGTGGATGCGGGAAAAGGGGACTCTCATACATTGTTGGTGGGAATGTCCACCTGTACAACCTTTCTGGAAAACAATATGGACATTCCTCCAAAGACTAGAAATTGAGCTCCCCTTTGACCCAGCCATACCACTCCTGGGAACATACCCTGGGAAGCCAAAAACACACAGCGGAAACACAATCCACACTTTTATTTTCATAGCAGCACTGTTCACAATAGCCAGAACCTGGAAACAACCAGTATGCCCGAGAACTGATGACTGGATAAAGAAACTGTGGTACATCTACACAATGGAATACTATGCAGCTGTCAGGAAAAATGAAGTTATGAAATTTGCCTATAAATGGATGGACATGAAAAGAATCATGTTGAGTGAAATTAGTCAGAAGGAGAGAGAGAGAGAGACATAGAATGACTGCATTTATTTGCATGACATAAATATACCAGTTGATCTTACCAAAAGTGGAAATTACCACAAGGTGGTGGGAGTCAGAGGTTAGGTAAGATAGAGAAGGGAACATGTGTGAATAAATGTCAAAAGGTCTGATACCAACATAGAACTGAGCATTAAATACAGACAAAAAATGCAAATGATGGCTTCTAAGGGTACTTAGTGTAACCCACAATGTGTGGGAGAAGGAGGAGAGAGAGAGAGAGAGAGAGAGAGAGAGAGGAGATAAAGAACCTGCCATTTAGGCAGGACGTGGGAGGGGGAGGGAATTGGGGACATGGGTGGTGGTTGAGGGGCACTGGAGGAGGGCGGGTGCTGGAACACTGTGACCGAAACCCCAAGCGTGAACAAAGTTGCAATTGTATATCTCACGGTGGTATAATAAAATGTTAAAAAAAAATAAAAAAATAAAGAGTTGAATTCCAAAAAAAAAAAATGAAATAAATGTAACTTCCCTGGCAGGAAGGATCAAATGCCCTCAGGTAATTTCTCCCAGCACCTCACCTAATGTCTTGAGCCAAGATCTGCCTGGAATTGCCTTTATAGGGTAGAGAAGAGGGTTTCTGAGATGGCATGTCTCTGTACCAAAGACTAATACTAATGCCAGTTAAATTTTCTCCAAGACTTCACAAGAGTCTCGTCTACTTCACGGTAGTTTTGTATTTTAGTTGCCTTTGAGTTATCAGGCAGCTATGCTTGCTTGCTTGGAGGCAAACAGCATTTCTCTCTGGTCTAATTACTTAGAGATCCAACGTGGCCAGCCAAATAAGCTGGTAAGATCTAGCTAGTCCCTCGATGATTGTGGTAGCATGAGAGAATATTTATACCAGCCAGTACAGAATACATGGTCAGATAAGACTTTCACATTCAGACTACCCCCTATCTATGAAGTGACCTGCAGGAGTCAATCCAGGGCAGATGCAGAGGCCTAGGCTTTTTAGGTTTCCCTGCAAGTTTACGAATATCCAAGGCCAGGCAAAATATGGATCAGGAGGTCTTGTTTGTGGGTCGAATCTACCATAAGTGTGTGGGAGTCAGGAGTTAGGTAAGACAGAAAGGAACAGTGTAGTAATAATTGTTGGAAATGATAATTCCAGCCTAGAACTGAGCATTGAATGTAGGCAAAGGGGATATACATGATAATCTCTAAATGTATGTATTGCAAGTCACAATGTGTAAGAGAAGGAAGAGAGACATAGAAAGAGAGCCCGCTGATTTCTAACCACTAGACCACCAGGGGAGCGCTAGAGAGAGAGGGGGTCGAGTGAGAGAGAGAGAGTGCCTGCAGGCTTGGGGTGGGAGGGAGGGAATCAGGGAACATTGGTGGTGGGAAATGGGCACTGGTGGAGGGATGGGTGCTGGAACACTGTATTACTGAAATCCAAACATGAACATCCTTGTAACTGTTCATCTCACAGTGGTATAATAAAAATATGAAAAAAAAGATTTGGGTTAGAGCTGGAATACGTTGGGAAGAGCGCTTGTCTTGAACAAGGTCAACCAAGGTTGCATCCTCAGCCTCCCATATGGTATCTCAAGTCCCATCAGGAGTGATTGATTCCTGAGTGCAGAGCCAGGAGTAAGTCCTGAGCACAGCTGGGTGTGGTCCCAGGACCATAAACAGAACCCCAAAGATTAAGGTAAATACATTTATTTGAACCTAAACAATGCCTTCGTTTCCAAAATAAAAATGGCTAAAATTAAGAGGCAAGCTAAACTAGAATGACAGTTTATAAGAAATGTGGCAAAGGTTAATCATTTTAATATTTAAGAGGCTCGTTCAAATTTAGAGCAAGAGCACTAAGAAGATCCTCATAGATTATAGTGTGTGACTCTAATAGATAATTAGGAAATAAAGTAGGTGAACACTTATTAGTATGCAAATTAAAACAACAGAACGTCTCACTTTTTTTGCTTGTCAATTTTGGAATTTTTTTGGAATTACAATCAGATTACTGAGTACTGACAATGTGGAGTCAGAGGAATTTTCATGCATTTCAGCTAAGAGCATAAATTAGTATTATCTCTGAAAATACTATTATATATTGGATTTGCTTATGACTCACTTTCAATGATTTGAGAAGCCTTCACTTTGGAATTTCAGCAAAGGAAATACAGCAGGTCCTGAAATGATATTCTTCTGTTCAATGCTATTTTATTATTGTATTGATGAGAAAAATTAAAAGATCTTTTCTGAGCAGGAGGCACCATCTGTGTGGTTTTCATGTTGTTCCCAGGTATTTACAGGATTTCTCTGTGTGCTCAGGTTCCCACCTAGATGCCAGAGACACACATTTTAAGTTCACTAGTGTGTTTGAATTGTCCTAGTAGAAGTGTGTGTGTGTGTGTGTGTGTGTGTGTGTGTGTGTGTGTGTGTACCTGGTGATGGAAGAGTTGTTGATCCAGGGTTGATTCTTAGCTTGTAGTGTGGGCTTCCTGGAGAGACTTTAGCCATGACCAAAGCCTAGACTGTAAAATGCAGTAATAGGGTTGGAAAATGAATGAATATAAATTATTTTTAAATATTTGAAATGCTTTATGCCTTCATTTAGAAATTCGGTGATATTTTTGTGACCATCAATATGACCTACTCTTTGTCAGTCAACATGTGGTCATATTGATTTCTATTTAAGTCATTTTCTAAAAACTGTTTACAGCCAGTTGTTAAGAACTTTGGATGTTCAGGATTTTATTGTAATCTCAAGTTGAGCATGGGATGGCAATCCTTAGACACTTTCGATGTTTAAATTCTAACTTTATTTGAAAATTGTAGTATAATTTTTGGGACATAAGCACACAGTGAATGTTGTTATGGTTGATATTATCACAGATACCATGATAGGGGCCAGAAAACATGGGCCAGAAAATAGAGCCAAAAAGCCACTGCCAGTAGTGATTATTTAGAGTATTGTGGCCCAGAGATTGAAATATTTAGTGGACATTTTAGTAATTATTTAGAATATTGTGGCTTAGAGAATTGAAATGTTTAGTCAACATTTTTACTAAAGATTATTGTGGCTCACTTAACATTGGTTTAAAATAGATTTTAGGAAATTGTTTGACAGTTGTAATAAGATAATTAAATTTTTTTTTGACAACTTCGTCTCAACTCTTTTCCCCATATGAAAACTTAGAAGGACTCTCTGGGTTAGTACAGCTAAAGTAGTTTGACCTGAGGTCTTAGTTCCTGCTTCTGAGAAATCCTGTAAGGAACCAATCATCTAATTCATTAGTTTGTCCCCAACTGGGTCAAGCAAGAGCCTTAAGAATACATTTGAGGTGACTCCAGGCCTCCAGTAACACAGGACTGGTGTGTTTAAATTCTAACTTCTCAGTGGAGCCTCCTTGGCTTACCCTCACCTTTCTCCTAATTATTGTAGCCATGAAGGGGTCAGATCCGCTGCTGCATGAGGCTAGTCAGACCAAAGGAAGTGCCAGGTTGAGGAAAATATTTTTTAATTTTTTATTTTTATAATTACAAAGATGTACAATTAAAAAGTTCATATTTGGGTTTTGGTCATACAGTGTTCCAGCACCCATCCCTCCACCAGTGCCCATCTCCCACCACCAACATCCCCGGTTCCCTCTCCCTCCCCCAGCCCTCCTCCATGGCAGGTTCTTTATTTATTTCCATTTCTCTCTCTTTCTCTTTTCCTTCCCCTCCAGACTATGGATTACAGAACATACATTAAAAGGTTGTCATGTGTATCTTTTTGCCTCTATTTAATGCTCAGTTCTAGGTCGGCATTAGTACCCTGGACAATTGTTAGCATACTGTTCCATTTTCTGTCTTACCTAGCCTCTGACTCCCACACGTTTGTGATAATTTCCACCTTTGACAAGACCTCCAGATATATGTTTCACTTGACCTTGGATATTGGTATCATAATATGTACATATATATATTATGCAGATAAATGCAGTCATTCTGTATCTGTCTCTCTCCTTCTGGCTAATTTCGCTCAACATAATCTTCTCCATGTCCATCCATTTATAGGCAAATTTTATAACTTCATTTTTATCAGCAACACGCCAGCAGGTTGGAGGATGGGGAGCTCCTGGCCTCATGGCAGCCATCTTGTTTGTACAGTCTCAATCAAGAGTTCTTACAAAGAAATTAGTGAGGCATGTTTCTCGGAAACATGTGTCCCCAAGTGAAACAGTAAGATTCCTGCATAGGCTGAGGTTGACTGTCTTGTCTCAGACTGAAGTGAATTTGGGTGGAAGGGTAAACTCAGGACTATCTTTGGGAAAGCACATTGGTTCTTGTCTAATATTGATCTTTGGCATGGTTTTGTTACCTTATTAAAATACATGGCAGGGGGCCAGAACTATAGTACAGTGCATGGATGGTTACCTTGCATATGGCCAACCCAGGTTCAATCCCTAGAGTTCCATATGGTTCCCCAGAGTACTACCAATAAATCTTCTTCTTCTTCTTCTTCTTCTTCTTCTTCTTCTTCTTCTTCTTCTTCTTCTTCTTCTTCTTCTTCTTCTTCTTCTTCTTCTTCTTCTTCTTCTTCTTCTTCTTCTTCTTCTTCTTCTTCTTCTTCTTCTTCTTCTTCTTCTTCTTCTTCTTCTTCTTCTTCTTCTTCTTCTTCTTCTTCTTCTTCCTCCTCCTCCTCTCCTCCTCCTCCTCCTCATCCTCCTCTTCCTCTTCCTCTCCCTCTCCTTCTCCTTCTTCTCCTTCTCCTTCTCCTTCTCCTCCTCCTCCTCCTCCTCCCTCCTCCTCCTCCTCCTTCTCCTTGTCCTCCTCCTCCTCTTTCTCCTCCTCCTCCCCCTCCTTCTCCTCCTCTTCCTTCTCCTTCTTCTCCTTCTCCTTCTCCTCCTCCTCCTTCTCCTCCTCCTCCTTCTCCTCCTTCTCCTTGTCCTTCTCCTCCTCTGCCTCCTTCTCCTTTTCCTTGTTCTCCTCCTCCTCTTCTCCTTCTCCTCTTCCTCCTCTTCTTCTCCTTCTCCTCCTTCTCCTCCTCCTCTTCTTCTCCTCTTTCTCCTTCTCCTTCTCCTTCCTCCTCCTCCTCCTCCTTCTTCTCCTTCTCTTTCTCCTACTTCTCCTCCTCCTTCTCTCCTCCTCCTTCCTCTTCTTTCTCTTCTTCTTCTTCCTCTTCCTCCTCCTATTCCTCCTCCTCTTTCTCTTTTTTCCTCCTCTTCCTCCTCTTCCTCCTCCTCCTTCCTCCTCCTTCTCATTCTCCTTCCTCTTCCTCCTCCTCCTCCTCCTCCTCCTCCTCCTCCTCCTCCTCCTCCTCCTCCTTCTTCTTCTTCTTCTTCTTCTTCTTCTTCTTCTTCTTCTTCTTCTTCTTCTTCCTTTCCCTCTCCTCTCCTTTCCCTTTCCTTTTCCTCTCCCTCTCCCTCTCCCTCTTTCTCTCCCTCTTCCTATCCATCTCCCTCTCCTCTCCCTCTCCTCCTCCTCCTCCTCCTTCCTCCCTCTCCTCCTCCTCCTTATCCTTCTCCTTCTCTCCCCCCCCCTCCTCCTACTCTCCTCCTTCATTGAATTTCAGTGAATACACAGTTACAAAGTTGTTCATGATTGACTTTTCAATCATACAATGTTTCATCACCCATCTCTTCACCAGTGTACATTTCCCACCACCAGTGTCCCCAGTTTCCCTCCTTTACCCACCCACCTGCCTCTGTGACAAGCACTCTCTCTCTCTCTCTCACTCTCTGTCTTTCTCCTTTAGGGCCTCATGATTTGCAATACAAATACTGAAAGGTTATCAGGTACATCCCTTTACCTACTTTCAACACCCAGTTGCTGTCCAAATTGATCATTTCCAACTATCGTTATCATACTGCTAATTGTGTGCAGAGCATTGCTGGGTGTAGCCCAACTGCCACCCCCATACATCTCAGATTATGTTTCTGTGTAGATGATGTGTGTCCTTGTATGTTCTGCAACTGTGTGTGTTTACAGCTCTCCCTTAAGAATCTGCATGAATTTCTTAAAAATCTACTAAATTATGTAGAGGTTGTTAAATCACCCTAGCTCTGCTGGGCATAAAAATAGCTTTATTCAAAGCTTCCCCCATCCTGAACTCTACGTATGCTTACCAACTTCAGTTATTTATCTCTAATAGAGCCCTTCATTCTGTTCAAGTTGTTTGGGTGTATTTTTTGAATGACACAATCATGATGTAAAATACACAGATCGAGACATTTTACATCTCGTAGGATTTTTGTATGTCATAAATAATTTTGTATGATCATTAATGAGGAGTGATAAAAGTTTGAAGAGAAGTTTGGCATAAGATTTTTTTTTTGATCTGACATTTAATAAGAGAAAGAAGTCAGGTCAACTCTCAAATACATACTGTTCCCTGAAATTATCTTAAAAATGGAAGAATTAAGGTGAGATGAGGCAATTTTTTCCTCGTGGTCAGGAGGCTTGTAGCCCTGCTGGATGCTGGGAGTAAAAAGCAAAATTATAACTAAATGATGGAAAATGACTTAAAGTGTACTCTTGGAAACGGCATGTTTTCTAAGATTTGGGACAAGGCTTTTCCCCCACCCCCCCATTTGAAATAACTTTTTTTCTGGTTTAGAATTGCTTAATGAATCAAACTAATTGAAACCACCCAGAAAATAGCAGTTGACATTTGGCAAAAATATATACTCTTGCATGTTTCAATGTTCAAGACTAATTTTTCATTTGAAATGCATTTGTCCTAAAGAACTGTGATGGTCACAGCATGTGTCATCCCATAAAGTGGAAGAGAGAAATTGAACTCTTAGATAGGCTCCCACCTCTGCACTTACCAGAAAAGAACACACCTGCATCATTTGTTAGAACTTAATTGCTGACACCATGGAGTTATTTTGAACAGTAAAATCACCTAGGGTGGAGTGGAGGAAGAGAAATTGTTGGCCTTCTGGTTTTCCCTCTGTCCCCACCTTTCTTCCCTCTCCTCCTTTCTCCCCTCCTGTTTTTAACCCTTATTTTTGCATTTCAGCTAAGATCCCTGGTTTACTTTATATGACTCTGAGAGTTTGCTTACAAAGAGGAATGAGAGATAAAGACAGATATAGGACCCCCCGTTGGATATATATGGCTTCCCTATACCTGTATATGTCGGTGTATATATATGTATATGTCATATATATATGTATACATATATGTATCACTGTCTTCCCATTCATCATCGATTTGCTCGAGAGGGCACCAGTAATATCTCCATATGACCTGTCTCATGCAAGTAGAGCCCAAGGGCACCTGCTTGCTCCAGGAACATAAATATCCTCAAAACATTCCATCAGGTCATGGGAATGAGGTCTATAATTATTATTATACCTCATACATATATGTAAAATACTAAAACATATTGTGACAGGAAATCTTTCATCTCAGGAAGAGCTTAAGCGTTAGAGTGAGTTAATCCTCATTTTAAGAAGGAAACCTAACTCTGAGGTATTTAATACTTTGTCACTCATGATCTGCAGATGTAGGGTTTAAGTTCTGCTTCTAATACTGTAATAATATTTGCTATATTGTTGCAGAGCGTGTTCCTTTACCTAGATACGGATACAGTGAAAAATGTAAAAAAAAAAAAACCACCATCTTACCAATATCTCTCAGCTTTATTGTAAAATGGGAAGGTTTTCTTAATAAAGGAGAATAGGAATCTTTTCTTTCTTTTTTTTTGGTGAGACAAAGCAAAGAGAAAGGTGTACACTTATAAAACAGTTTAGAAGGCCTAATGGAAATGTTTTTTGTGAAACGATCTCTGCAAAGTTCACCACTATTCTGCCTTCAGAGCCAAAAGACAGTTGTGGGGTAGGCAAATGTCTGCCCCACAAAAATGTGGATTCCTAATTCTAGCACATTTCTTTGCTTCCACCTCTGTTTTTAATTATTTGCTTATATGTGCTACTAAAGAATATTGCCAAACCATTGTACATTGTTCTGTTAAAGCCCAATAAAGTGATTCTTTGATGTTAGGAGCTGTATTTTACCTATGTGAAAATGGCACAGAGGACTAGGGCAATGCTTTGTGTGTGGGCAACCCAGTTTGAGCCCCAGCACTGTTGCATGTAGTCACCAAGCACCGCTGGGCATGCCCAAACCAATGAAAGTATTTTGCTGAGTGGTAAATGATGAACAAACTCAATTTTGAGATCCAGAAGCTGCTCAGAGTAATACACCTTTTAAGTCTGTCAGCTCCAAAGTTAGATCTTGGTAAAACATATAGTTACACATAATAATAGGATCAAAGTGAAATCTCATAAAACTACAAGGTAGCATTCATTCATTCATCAGTTAGTTGAGATTACCTGCTGCTTTTGGTGCCATCAGGTGGCCAATCTCCACTCTAGGTTAACTATGGATTGTAGAGATTTGAGGATTTGTGGTGTAAGATCGCTTGCAAGGTGCTGCCATTTTAGGAAGCTGTTGAATATAGATGGCACTAGGTCATGAGACTCTTCCAAGGAGAATTGGACCTGGAGGTCAGGATTCCTCCAAGGGAGACAGCTTCGCCTGCCTTTCCAGAGCTTCTAACTTCCTCTAGCAGATTAAGTAAAGTTACTACAGAATGTAACTCCCCTGGCCGAGTCCAACATTGCTCCAAGGGTTTGCTCTCATGAGCGGGAGAGAGACCATGCTGGCCAGACGGAGTGGAGTTTTGGGCCCTGCCCTTTCCTCCGCTTCCATGCCAGTTGCCCCGGAAGAGAGAGACCCACCCACGCCACAGCCACATGTCCCTTGGAGTGCGGCCACGTGATATTTTTATAGGATACTGAATTTTGCATAAGGTTCTTCCCAATTTCTTTGACATTTATACATAGTAAACAGTTATAGACATATTTTAACTGATACCAGTAAGTCTGGCAAGAAGCCAGAGCAAACCACACATCATGCAGTTAGTCATTCTCAACATCAAGACTCCATAGTTCCTCAGAGCTCCATCCAAGAGAAAACCTGATCTTCCCCCTTTAAGTTTCGTCAGTAAATGCTCGGGTTGAGAGCCTTCTACTGAGACTATACCACCTACACGGTAAAGCCTGGCAAGCTACCATGTTTTATTTACTTTTTATGCCAAAGACTAGTAACTATTATGGACCTCAGTTCCATAACCTGAAGAATGGTTTCGGGCTCCTCCTGTCCCTGTAGCAAGTAGATGCAGTAGATGCCCTTGGGTTGCACTTGCTTGTGACAGGACTAATGGAGATGTTACTAGTGCCCACTCGAGTAAATCAATGAACAATGGGAAGACAGTGATACAGTGATACTGATAATGAATTGTGTGATATTATGCAAGTTACTGAATTTCATAAGCTTCAGTTTTTCGCGTATTTTGTGTGTCACACCTGAGTACGGCTTAGGGGGCCGTACCTGGCAGTGCTGGGGATCAATGTGTGGTACCTGGATTTGAAAGGAGATCCAGACTACAGTCATATACTAGTAAAGGCACTTGCCTCAAAGGAGATCCATACTACAGACATATACTAGTAAAGGCACTTTCCTCAAAGGAGATCCACACTACAGACATATACTAGTAAAGGCACTTGCCTCCAAGGTGAAGCCCCTTTCCTTTGTGTTATCTCTCTGGTTCAAGCTTCATTTATTCAATTTCAAATTAGACTTCATAAACTTCAGTTTATAAGACTATCTGAAGCTTTAGGTTTGTATATATACTAAATGTTTAATATTTGTTTCAAATGTGATTATACATCCCAAAGAAAAATATTTTAGATTTCATGGGAGAAGATTTCATGTGTAGATTAAAAAATAATTGTCAGTCTTTTTTGTCATAATATTATTTGGTTGCACACATAGTTATAAAAACTCTTAAGCTTATTTCTGGAATTCCAACTCCTACAAATATGCTCTCCTTTATTTTCCCATTTAAAAAAACATAATTGCAAGAAAATTATAGTTTTAAAGTTCTAGAAATAGTCTTTAATATGAACCAATTTATTTTTAAAAGTGTAAGTAAATCTGTACATACTCTTACTAAAATAACTTGAGACACACCACACAATTGTCTGTTGGTCAATGACTATCCAAAGAAATATATTGGTTGGAAGGTGCTTGACTTAGGATATCTTCAAATCCTTGTTGTCAGCATTATTCCATTGGAAAAATGTCAAAGGTTTTGAAATACAGAATTAGAGACTTGAAAGTTTAAGACATCCATTGTTCCAGCTTTCAATGCCCACACAGATTTCAAGAGAAAGGGAGACTGGATAAAGAAGCAGCGAAGACATATTACACATTTAAAAATCTTTAGGTCTGAACTTAACCTCACTTTCCTATTGGTCTGAACGTCCCTTCTGCCGCTCACCTGTCCCATTGGAACACATTTCATAAGAGCCGTGTTGGCCCCACTCTCCCACTGTCTCACCTACCATCTTCTTCCATGGTCCTCCACTTGCCCTGGACACTGCCTCTACTTCTCGTCCTGTGCAACTTGGTGGAAGGTAACTTTATATTAGGACTCCCAATGTTAACAATTGTAATCATGTTACTTAAGCTATAATAAAAATAATAATTGAAAAAGTCCTTAAGAATAGAGATTCAAAAAACTTCCTTATAATTTATGTATTAATTTTTTACAGATATTTTTATTTGTGAGAAAACAATAACCAGTTAATTGTTTTTACTAGTCTCATCTTTTATCTTTTATCAAAATATGACAGATATAATGGCTATTTATTGGCTAATTAGAGCTGCCATAATGAAAGAAAATACTATATTTAAGACAAATTTATGTCCTCTTTCCTCTATTTCTTCCCTGACCCCAATCCAGAGTTCTTTACAATGGGTCCAGCCCTCCACCCCCCAGTCATGGCCCTATCCCTACACCACTTACTACAGATTGCCTCCTATCCCCAAATCTAACTTCTTGACAGTTACAATTTTAAGTTTAATTGTTTTAGCTTAAGTTTCATGCGTATGGTAGTGTTGGATTTCATGGTTAAGACTCTCTCTCTCTCACACACACACACATACACACACACACACACTTCACCTCTATACCTCGAGAGGCCCAAGAACCTTGCCCCAGACGTCCTCTTCTGACTTCTGTTATTAATTTCTCTCTTCCTTGATACGTGTGTTTCAGTAATCTAGAACCAGTGTTTTGCTCATCTTTGCTACCTGCAAAGACATATTTTTTAATATACCATGGAGTAGTAAGAATATCTTGTGTTTGACCTTGACTTAAATTACTTCTCATAAAGGGGAAAAACAGAACAAAAAGGAAAGGACTTCACTGTGACCTTTTCTTTCCTACACCTCTAACTTTATGTTTTGGCAGAAAGCAGTATAAAAGCCAATGGTTGTCAGAGAGGAAAAGGTTGAGAGTATGGAGACTGGGAAGAATATAGCTAATACGGTTAAGGGAAAACTATGACTCCAATTCCAGTGACTCATGTCCTTCTCTTTATACGGAGAGAAGACCAGACACATGAACAGAGTGATCTTATGGACTGTGTGAGAAGTTGCTTCCACACCTGCTTATGCAAGAAGACCATCCTTGGAACAGGAAAAACTCAGTGGGTCATTTTGGGGTTTTGCATGTGAAGTCTCACCTGGATATCCATCCAGACACTTCACTACAGATACAGTCTTGACACATATCATTATCCTTAGACATGAACTTCTTAGTACACTTTTGTTCAAAGGCAAACTTCACCAGTGTTTCCCAGGCGAGGGAAAGGAAGCATAATTTTATGCTTCTTATTTCTTTTGTTACCTTTCTGAAAGTAAAAATGGCTCAGTGCCTTAAATGAAAGTCATTTAATTTAATGATTTTGTGGGTCATCGGTCCTGGTAGGGGTCTCCTGAGGGACCTCCATGTGGGTTGGGTGGGGTTCCAAAAGCCTTTATTTATACTGCACCTTGCTGGGGATGGTTTGAAGACTTTATTTTTTCATCAGTTATTTGAAGGGGCAAAGCTATTGCCTCCATTTGTTTCTGTGAATATGAATATTCAGACAGGCATTCTGGAACAGCATAGCCATCACATTTAGAAATTAAAGTCTTTGGTTTTGTTCAGAGATAGTGGGTCGGAGTGGTGGGTGAAGGAGCCCAAGTGTGGGTTGACTCTGTCTACAACTCAGTTGTTTTAAGTTGCTTAAACCCTTGGGAGCAGGACTCACTTGTCCTGGTTCACCTGGCGTTCATCAGAGTTGGAATAGAAGAAGCATGAGCAAATACTTTCCACATCTTAAAATGGTGTAATTGTTATCCAATATCATTAAGTGAAATAGAGCAATGCAGTGATTACAGAGCACAAGAATTAATCGAGTCAACAAGTATGGCAGCAACTATATTTTTATTTGTCACATAATTTTAACTTGGAATGAGTAATAGATACTTCTTCGCTAATAATCAGTGTATTTACTTTTAGAGTTATTGTTCCTTATATAACTAGAAGACCATGGGGCTGGAGTGATAGTACAGTGGGTAGGGTGTTTGCCTTGCACGTGTCCAACCTGGGTTTGATCCCTGGCATCCCATACGGTCCCCTGCGCACTTCCAGGAGTAAATCTTGAGTGTGGAGCCAGGAGTGGCCCCTGAGTATTGCTGGGTGTGGCCCATAAAAGCAAAAAAAAAAAAAAAAAGAACTAGAAGAGCACACATTTAATAATTTAATATGGATGATAGAAAATATGCTTGTGAGTGTTATGCTTCAAATTAGAATATTCAGTTATGAAACAAAATTTATAACATTATTAGTTGCATGAAGAAATTTATAATACTCTTGTACAAAACAAATTACTGATTCATTATCTGCAAAAGTTTACTATATTTTCAACTTCTTTATCTTCTCCACTTAAAATATCTGACCCTGCTCAAGCATAGTCATTTTCCTTAACTTGCATCATAATGGAAGACAATAGTGATATATCTATTGGTATTTGATAGGTATTGTGAGGGCTCTGCTGAGGTGGCAGGCCAGGGCTAGAACCCCATGCCTCCGGGTGCCTCCACGAGCAGCTGGGCACAGGGAGAGCAAGGAGGCAGCTCTGCCCCATGTCTGAGAGTCTTCTGGTTCAGCATACCTGGGCCGGATTGAAAAGAAACTACTGCAGGGTAGGTGTGGATGATCCGGGCTGTGATAGTTTGGTCTGCTGGGAGGAGTTGTGACGAGAGGAGTCTGGATGTGGAAAATGGCGGGCCCCATGTAATAGTGGAGGGTGGTCTGGCTTGTTGTGAGGCTCTGCTGAGGTGGCAGGCCAGGGCTAGAACCCGCCATGCCTCCTGGGTGCCTCATGAGCAGCTGGGCACAGGAAGAGCAAGGAGCAGCTCTGCCCCATGTCTGAGAGTCTCAGACAAGCCAGACCACCCTCCACTACTGCATGGGGCCCGCCATTTTCCACATCTGGACTTCCCTCTCCCTCACAACTCCACCCAGCAGACCAGACTATCACAGCCAGGATCATCCACACCTACCCTCCAGTAGTTTCTTTTCAATCTGGCCCAGGTATGCTGAACCAGAGACTCTCAGACATGGGGCAGAGCTGCTCCTTGCTCTCCCTGTGCCCAGCTGCTCGTGAGGCACCCGGGAGGCATGGTGGGTTCTAACCCTGGCCTGCCACCCCAGCAGAGCCTCACAGCAAGCCAGACCACCCTCCACTACTACATGGGGCCCGCCATTTTCCACATCCGGACTTCCCTCTTGTCACAACTCCACCCAGCAGACCAAACTAGCGGCCGCGCGGTTCATCTATAAATGCTTTATTTAGAGGTGACTACAACAGTATGCCACCCGCACAGCAAGCCTGACAAGCTGCTGTGTAGTATTTGATATGCCAAATACCAGTAACATTTATATTAGGTCATTCCCGTGACCTAATATAATGGTTTGAGGCTCTCTATGTTCCTGGAGCAAGCAGATGCCTTTGGGTTCTACTAGCATGAGACAGGACATATGGAGATATTACTGGTGCTCGCTCTAGCAAATAGATGATTAACGGGAAGATAGTGATAGTGATAGTGATTTGATAGGTGATATTAGGAGTTTTGTAAGCTAATGGTAAAGATGAAGGGAAATAATTAAAAAGATTTCCAGGAATGGAATGGCAAGCTCAGATGTACTTTGCATAGGGTAAGATTTGAAAAAGACAAGGCCTGTGTTAGGCATCCACTTGGAGTGTATTTCTGTGGCATGGTCAAGAATTTCAGCTTACTGTGGTGATAAAGGCATATAATAACTATAGTGAAAAGT
Source organism: Cryptotis parvus (assembly GCA_021461705.1). NCBI lineage: Eukaryota > Metazoa > Chordata > Mammalia > Eulipotyphla > Soricidae > Cryptotis > Cryptotis parvus. The sequence continues at coordinate 72,981 of JAJIBD010007614.1, read as the reverse complement.
GCAGTGGTTGGGTGTTTTTGGTGGGGGTGAAGGTCACCCCCAGCTCTAAGCTTGAAGTTTGCTTCCAGTAGGGCTTAAGAACCATGAGATGTCAGGGGGATAGAATTTGATCCTCCCGTATGCAGAGCATAAGTTTGTTTCATTGAGCTATCTCTCTGGCACAACAGAGTATAATTTTGGTGTCATTTATGGAATAAAATTGAACTTGGCTACTAGTATTTACCAAATGTGGAAAGTGAGAGAGTAACTGTGTAAATGTCAGTGTAAGTTTTCTCGTAAGAAAAGAGAAATGTAGGGAGAGAAATGTGCTTGAGATATTTCTGGGAGTCTGAAGCAGCATATGTTGTTTTAGTGGGAGTGTAAGTGAAACATGTTTATGAAGCTGATATTATTTGTTCAAAAGTGTCTTTCACTTTTTTCCCATCGCATCTGTCATCTGTATAATTTTTACATTAACTGTGCTTGAGTTTTCTAGTTACTCAAAGTTATATTGTGATGTAAATATTTCTGTTTACATATCAGTTTATATAGTTTAGTTTACTGAAACCTAATTAGAGTATCAAAAATGGGCAGCTTGTGGGGGCCGGAGGCGATAGCCCAGCGGGTAGGGCGTTTGCCTTGCAGCGGCCTGTGCCGGGCCTGGGTTCGATCCCCGGCATCCCATATGGTCCCGAGCACTGCCAGGAGTAATTCCTGAGTGCAGAGCCAGGAGTAATCCCTGAGCATCGCCGGGTGTGACCCAAAAAGCAAAAAAAAAAAAAAAAAAGGGCAGCTTGCATATATTAGATAGTTGGTCTGGATAAGATAATTACAGTATTTTTTTTAAGGCTGCATTTTACTGATGTTTATTTATTTATTTATTTATTGCTTTTTGGGTCATACCCGGCAATGCACAGGGGTTACTCCCTGGCTCTGCACTCAGGAATTACTCCTGGCGGTGCTCGGGACCATATGGGACGCCAGGGATCGAACCCGGCATGGCCGGCCACTGTAAGGCAAACGCCATCCGCTGGGCTATCGCCCGGCCCCAAGTATTTTTTGAACGTAAAACAATGGTGTGTGTTGAGAGTACTGAAAATAAATAACTAGAATTAAAGAAGACACTTATTTTATAAAAATGGAAAAGACTGGTCTAGAAATTGTGACTACAGTAAGTACTATACTATTTGATATAAATTTAAGAAAATATTTATGAAAGAAATACTTTTTCTTTCTTTAAGTGGGCTTATTTATTTATTTTCAGTGGGTTTATTTATATGACTAGTGCTGTTTAATGAACAAATTGTGACTATGGGAAGTACTATTTGATGTAAATTTAAAAAACTACGAAATGAATATTTTTATCCTTTTAATTGGTTTATTTATATGCCTAGAACTGCTTAGTAAACAAAGCATATACAATTCCTTGCTGTCATGGGGAAAAAGAGGAGATAAACAATAAGTGATATAATAAATTAATGACACATAGGTGCTGATAAATGCTCTATAAATGAAGGAACAGAGTTAGAATAGGGGAAATGTGAAAATGGGGGGGTTGAGGGGAGGTGGGGCTGAGAGCTGAGATAGTAGAGTTAAGAGTGGTGTACTGAGATGAGACGAGGCATATGTTTGTAGTAGATGAGGAAGTTAGTTATCTAAAATATGTTTAAAGGAAAAGTGTTTCAGTCAGGAAGATCAATTAGAGCAAAAACTCACAGATGTAGTTGATCTGATATATTTAAGAGAAGTAAGGAGATGTGTGGAATGGAATAGATTGAGCAAGAGGAGGGGGTCGGGTGTGAGGCAATGAGGGGACTTAAAGGAATGTGAGCTTGTATTTTGGATGAGTTGGGAAGCAGTGAAAAAATAAGGGCAGAGCAAAGACAGTTTTCTTGGATCAGTCAGGTTTCTACAGTGACAGTTGACTACTAGTGGTCTTTTGTGGAAGCAGAGAGACCACACAGGGAGACTCTCACAGAGGTCCAGGTGAGAGACAGTGGGAGTCTAAATCAGTGTAATAAGGATGGAATTAGCTGGGACCTCAATATACTTTGAAGGTAGAGTCGAAAGTTTTGGTGCTGGTTTTCATGTGTAAAGTGAAAAATAGGAGTAAAGAGTCACTTTATGATTCTTAGCCTTGGCAAATAGTAAGATAGAGTTGTATTAGAACAAAACAGAAACCCAGACAAAAACCATACAACAATGGTTTGGGAATGGGGGTGGGCTGTAGAACAAAGAGTTCATGTTTGGTTGTCAAGTTGCTATGCTAATGGCATTTTATTTATAGCTTATGAACTAAGGCATAGCAACTGTAAATCTGAATTTGCATGTGTGTATCTCATAGATCACTGAGACTACGTACACTGAAAGATAATTTATCATAGGGATATTGAAGAGCCTCAGGAAGATAATTCATATTATGAGGCAAAGCACAAGCTCAGCACAAAGCATCAGCTGTCCAGCGAGAGGGGACAGCACTGGCCATAGAGAATAGTATGTGTGGTATCCATATCAGAATCCAAGTGTAGTTTCTTCAGACCCTACTTCTTTTCGTGATAGACTCATTTCTGTATATAATGAGAGTGTTGTGAATAAAAACTCGAATTGTTTTCATTAAAATATCAGTCAGGGGACTGGAGAGATATGTTTTGCGTGGTGTAGACTAGAGTTTGATACCCAGAACCTCATAAGGTCTCTTACGCCTAGCAAGGAATGATCTTTGAGCACAGAGCGTGGAGTAAGCTCTGAACACTCAGTGTAGCCTAAACAACCAAACCAAGCAAACATTTCAGTAAGATAACACCATGATAAACAAATTGTCACGTTGGTTCAGTCTTGACAAATTGTTATGTTTGAGAGAAGGGAATCATTTCAGTGCACATTAACAAAGAGTACTGAGTAGCTTTGCTACTTTGGTTTCACTCTGCCAGCATCAGAAGTAGTCACAGAGGAGGTGTCTGCAATGTCAAGTGCTGGGGAGTTTGGAATTGTGGGATGGTGGTGCCCAGCAGAAAGGATGGCAGGACCTAGAAAAGATGGTGGTATTGAGTAAAGATGGTGGTTATAAAGTAGGTGCTGTGGGCTGAAAGTTTGTGTCTCCCTCTATAGTTATCTTGTAACTGCAGCGACCCCGGGGATGAGGAGATAGTCCATCAGTCTAGGGCAGCAGACTGGTTGAGACATGGCCACCCACACGGGCCATAGACTCTTGATCATTTGGCAAAGTTTATTAGGAAAAGTTATTGCAAAATAGAAACTGAGAGAATGTGCCTAGTGTGCACTAACGTACTAAAGAGCAGGTGGTGAAGGAAAGTAACGTATGTTATGGGTATAAAGAAGCTTCTGGAGCACTGTCCTTGAAGCCCTAAGCCAGAGGCAATGTTGAAGTATTGCTGTCACCCAACGATATGTTTCCTATATCTCAAGTCATTGGTCAACTGCAAATTAAGGCCATTCATGGTGGTCAAGGGGTTGTGCCAGGGAGATGTCCAACATCCCCTATTCATCTTGAGCATTTCTGTTTGTTTCTGATTTTAGGTCACAGTTAGAGGTGCTCAGAGGTGCTTATTCTTGACTCTCTGCTTAGGGATCACTCCCTGTCATGCTCTGGGTCCAACTGGAGTTGGCCATATGCAATGCTGGAACCTAAGCCCCTGTATGAGCTCTTTGGCTGCCATGTTGAAAATTTAGCACCTACCCTTTCAAGTAGATCTTAGATTCGGTTCTAAGCTTTATTTATTTATTTATTTATTTATTTATTTATTTATTTATTTATTTATTTATTTATTTATGTATTTATGACTACAAGTGTATGCTACCCGCACAGCAGAGCCTGGCAAGCCACCCGTGTCCTATTTGATATGCCAGGTACCAGTAACAATTATAGACCTCATTCCCATGACCTGATGGAATGGTTTGAGGCTCTTTATGTTCCTGGAGCAAGCAGGTGCCCTTGGGCTCTACTTGCATGAGACAGGACATATGGAGATGTTACTGGTGCCCGCTCGAGCAAATCGATGATGAACGGGAAGACAGTGATACAGTGATACCCTTTTCTCCAAATGAACTGCTGTTAGGAGTAATTAGGTCTTGAGGATACAACCTTATAATAGAATTACTAGTATCTTTTAGGAAGAGATATGTGGATCTCAAACTTCTAACCTCTAGAACTTTGCGAACTAAAGATTGGGTGTTTAAGCTACCCATTTATGTATTCTGTTACAATAATCTAAACTGCTGAAGACAGTACTCAGACTTTTATGAAATTTCCACTCGAGACTGCAATAGAATTTTCTCTCTTCTCTTCTTTATTTTTGGCTATATAATATTTATTGTGATGTCATTTGATAGTTGACATTACTCATTTTATAAATGAGGAAACTGAAAATCAGATTATGTTTACCACATCTTCACAGCTCCACTGAAAAGTGGCTATTCACATCTCCACTTTTATAATATTGAAATCAACACATAATTTTTAAATACTTAAGATAGCTGTTTAGTAGCATACCAGAATTCAGTGACCTTAAATTACAATGATTTTTAAAATTCTATTTATCACTGTCTATTAAGTAGTTGGACAGATCTGTTTGAGATCTTAGGTTATTCAAGTCTGACTTTAGTCTGCTCATATTTCTCACTTTGGGTGTGCTAGAAAGATACTTATTATGGTCCTCAGAGGTGTTCAAGCCAAGTACCAATGCATTCTTAGTGCTTTTTATCATGTACCCACATAGCAATTTCAAAGAAAATCACATATTGTGTGTGGAAGTCTTACCCCGGTTGGAAGAACTGAGAAATAGGATGTCTACAGGAGTAGATTCATAATTTCATATTAGGGAAAGAGTGAAGAATTCAGAACAATATTCATTTACTCTCAAAACTGTATCATTACTCTCCTGTTGAAAGGGAATTTATCACTGCTTCAAAAGAGTCATTTCAATGATGTTATCCATTGATTGTAGTTTGGAAGTGTCATCTTTCTAAATGAAGTGCTGTGTCATGCAAAATATTAATCTTAATACATGCTTGAAAAGGTTACTGACAGCGCTGTTTTCTAGTTATCAGAAAAGTACTAAGGAAAATTTTCTGCATTTTTACTTATCTGCCTTTTAAAAAATGTGATAAAATCATGTTTAAAATGATATAGTCTGTGTCTGTTTTGGTTCCCCCTACTTCTTAATTTCTCATTCATCCTACTTATTAATTTCTGGAATGATGCATGTTTGTATAAAAATGAACTTTACTATTTAGTTTTTTCTGCACTATGTGTAAGAGAACAAGAGGTTGATTCATTAAAACTGAACAAGCATTGCCATCCAGACAACACTTTTTATTTAACCACTTGTATCACTTGCATCACTTGTCTTCCCATTGTTCATTGATTTGCTCAAGCGGGCACCAGTAACATCTCCATACGTCCTGTTGCAAGCAAGTGTAGCCCAAGGGTATCTGCTTGCTCCAGGAACAGGAAGAGCCTCAAACCATTCCTTCAAGTCATGGGAATGAGGTCCATAATATCTGGTTTTTGGCATATCAAATAAAACATGGGTAACTTGCCAGACTCTGCCTTGTAGGTGGTATACTCTCAGTAAAAGGCTCTCATGTGAGCATTTACTGATAAAACTCAATGGGGAAAGATCAGGTTTTCTCTTGGGTGGAGCTCTGAAGAGCTGTGGAGTCTGGATGTTGAGAATGACTGACCTCATGGTGTGGGGGGTTCCTCTGGCTTCTTGCTAGGCTCACTGGGATGGCTAGAACCTGCCTAGAACTGTATACAGTGTATAAATGTGAAAGATCCTGGGAAGGACCTGATCTTAATATCTAGTACTATCTAAGACTGTTGCGTGGCAGCGGAGCAGCTTCATGCCTGATGGAGCTGTGGGTCTGGCTTGTCTCTCTTCTGGGATTGCTGGCATGGAGGTGGAGGAATGGGAGGAGGAGCCCAAATTTCCGCTGAAAGTCTGGCCAGCATGGCCCCTCCCCAGCAACCCCAGAAGAGAGACAATCCAGACCCAACCACTTTTATTTAACCATTTCACATAATTTTTTTCACTATTTCACATGACAGTTCTTAAAACTTCATGTGACAGTGTTTTAGCTTATGAAAATTCTGAACATTCAGTTACTGTTGCACATTATGTAATTTCAAAATTCTGTGGCTTTTGGAATCTTGGAGGAATTATTGTTCATTTGGATTCTGGCAAGTGAAAATGAATTAATCAACATTTTCATCAAACCTAGGGATTACTTCCTGTGTCATCTTCCAGCTGATTCCTTAAGTGTTTGCTGAAAGTGAAAAGTCAATCTAGACTTTGACTAGCAGGAGTTGTAGCAGAATTTTATTATTTATTTGTATCTTTGGATTTATAATGGGTTATTTTTTTAAGAGGGCACCTTGGTGAAGCTAGAAGAAATTGAATGGAAGAAAGTGTCTTCAGAGAGAAAGCTTAGTTTAGAAATCTTGTGACTTGACATTTCTTTCCAACCTTGTATCAATAGCTTTGGGGGTCTATCAAAGCATATGAGGAATTTGCTGTGAAAACCTGTTCACCTTTGACAGCCAAGAGAAAAAGCCAGCCAGAGGTGACCTTTTCCCTCCATTATGTAGCTCATTTGAGGGACTTGCTTTTTTAAATTTTGGAAACCCAGCTTCTTCACCTATTCAGTCCCCTCAATAGTCAATACATGACGCCCCAGCATGTGAGACAATTACCTCTGAGTGTAAAAACTTGAGAAGTTTACTGAACAAAGCACTCCACAGTTTGTGGTATGGAACAAGGCTACAAATATTAGGTAGCAGTTCTTAGGACCAGGAAACAGCTCTTCTGTTCATTCTCTCTGAACCCCTGACAGCCCATTTTTGCAGGGCCTTACTGAGTGACAGGCTGGACCCAGGAGCCCTGTAGAATAGCCGTAGAGAGTTGGCATTCGTAAACTCATTGTATTGGCAAGAAATTAGAGCCTTAGAAAAATTACAATTTTATCAAGGGGATGGAAATTCAATGAAGGAATCAGCCTCTAAAATGTGTTTGTAACCACTACAGTGATCCAGCCCCTCTCTCCTCCCATTATCCTATCTTCTGGTTAGCAGTACTTTCTGCATGGGGAAAGAGCATGGCGGTGATTAGATGTCTTAACTGTAGATTTTTAAGAGTATATATTTGTGCACATTTCTGTGTCAGAACTGACTGAAGGGGAAGTAAAGTATGAGACTTTCTAAATTCTCTGAAATAGTTTAGGTCATATTCTTACTGTACGAAGAAATAGAGTAACTAGATAAAATGCTTGAATTTATATCCTGATTATGACTTCCTAAGCGTCTAACCTTAGAAATCATCATTTTGGAGGAAACCTACTTTCCTCTCCTATGTAATATGTGCACTTAAATATCCCATTTTGGGTGTCAGTCATACAGTATTCCAGCACCCATCCCTCCACCAGTGCCCATTTCCCACCACCAATGTCCCCCGATTTCCCCCTCCTGCTTGCCTCTATGGCAGGCACTTTGTCTCTTCTCTCTCTCTCTCTCTCTCTCTCTCTCTCTCTTTCTCTCTCTATCCTCTTCCTTCTCTTACACATTGTGGCTTGCAATACAAGCATTTAGGGGTTATCATACATATCCCTTTGCCTACATTTAATGCTCAGTTCTAGGCTGGTATTATTTCCAACAATTGTTAGTGCACTGTTCCTTTCTCTGTCTTACCTAGCCTCTGACTCCCAGATACTTGTGGTAGATTCCACCCACTGATAAGACCTCCTGATCCATTAGACTATCTTATATATTCAATAATAATATGATTGTACTACTAGTAAATGACTGCCACATGCCTCTGTAAGATGTTTTCCATTTTCTGTAATAAAATGTTTCTCTGTGTTTGTGATATGTAACATGTATTGGTAGTATGTTTAGTGGAATTAACTATCATATGGGATGCCGAGGATCGAACCCAGGTCGACTGCATGCAAGACAAACGCCCTACCCGGTGGACTAGCTCTCTGGCCCTATGTTGATTTTTGAAAGTTTTAATAGCCAACTCACGGCAGAGCCTGGCAAGCTACCCGTGTCGTATTTGATATGCCAAATACCAGTAACAATTATAGACCTCATTCCCATGACCTGATGGAATGGTTTGAGGCTCTTTATGTTTCTGGAGCAAGCAGATGCCCTTGGGCTCTACTAGCATGAGACAGGACATATGGAGATGTTACTGGTGCCCGCTCGAGCAAATCGATGATGAACGGGAAGACAGTGACATTGATACAGTGAACTATCATATTATTTTGGCTTGTATGTTAATCTGACTTTCATATGTATTTTATCACAAATGGCCCCAATGGAGTTTAATAGTAATTCATATTAAGGATAGGAAAATTGGGTCTTGAGAACTAGTACAGGGGAAAAGGCACTTGTGTATGGCTGACTTTGATACGCTCTCTGTCCCAGCATATGGTCCCCTGAATACTGCCAGGAGTCATCCCTAAGTTCAGAGATAGGAGTCAGCCCTGGTCATCACTGTGTGTGGCCTGAAAACAAAACAAACAAACAAACAAAAAAGTATGAAAACTTTAAAGAAAAAAAGTTTACTCACATTGGTGTTTGTTACAATTTTTATTGAATCATTATATCTGATTTATGTTGATATTATTCTTTTTTTTTTTTTTGCTTTTTGGGTCACATCCGGCAACGCTCAGGGGTTACTCCTGGCTCTGCACTCAGGAATTATTCCTGGCGGTGCTCGGGGACCATATGGGATGCCGGGATTCGAACCCGGGCCGGCACAGGCTGGCCGCGTGCAAGGCAAACGCCCTACCCGTTGGGCTATCGCTCCGGCCCCTGTTGATATTATTCTAATGTTATTACTCTACACTAGATTTCCTATACTCAAGGTTTAATTAACTTGGGGTTTTTATTTTAATTTTATTTTTTGAGACCACAGTGGTAGTTCTCAGAGCTGATTCCAGACTGCACTGGGTGATCACTTCTGGTGATGTTCAGGGGACCATATGGGTTGCTGGAGATCTAACTCTATTAACCTTGTGCAAGGCAAACATCCTAACCTCTGTACTATAATTCTAGCCCAACTGGAAATTTAAAAAAAATGATCATTGTGATAAATTATTTTTTCTTTAGATTAAAGACCATGTTTTCTTGTAAGTTTATGTTAGGAAGGAATAATAATGATACTAAATAGAAATTGTATGCCCTTTTCATGTATTTGACTTTGTTAAACTCATAGCTTTTAAAAAATATCTCCAAAAGAAAGGAAATATCAACTTAGTTTAATTCTAAAAGTACTTATTTGCCAACTGCATATGGTTATCTTGAGTTCTGATTCTTAATGAGTGAGTCCATATGGGATCATAACACTTAAATTATTTTAAAATAAGTTTCTTATTTATTATCTGTAAATGTTTGATTTGTATACCTATTATATATACATATTATATATATACATATATACATAGGATAGCAAAAATTGCTCTGCTGGACAGGGATTACTAGTGGAAAATATTGGTCTGATCTAGAGGTAACCTAAAATCCTGAACACGGTATATAGCATTATTTTGTTTTACTTTATTTGGGGCTGTACCTGGTGGTGCTCAGGACTTACTCCTGGCTCTGTATTCAGGGATCACTCTTGGTGGGATTCCTGGGACTCTGTATGGTACTGGGAATCAAACATGGGTTAAGCAAGCACCCTACCCACTGTACTATTTCTCCAGCCCTCATAATAGCATTTTAAATTTATTTGGAGAACATTAACTTTGAATTTACTATTAGAATAATCCCTTTATCTTTTAAAGCAAATAGCTATGTGAATAACTCAAATGCTTTGTAGAAAATTGTTTATTAGACTCTCAGAAAGTGGAGTAGTCTGTTGGGCAATAGAAAATAAGATGAATATATCAGGACTGAAATGCATTTAGCAGCTTGCTTTTTGACACCCAGATTCACTGGTCTGCCAAAATGATTAAAATGTTTGAAGAGTTCCAAGGTTTCTGCTCTTTTAGGTGCTAGAAATAGAATAAGGCATGAAACAGATATGGTTCTCTCTCTTTTTGTTAGTTTATATTTTTATCACATCAACTTTCACAGAATTTATTCTTCATTTAATTATGAAACTGTAGTGATAACATTTTCTCTCTGAATAATGTGATACAGCAACTTATTATGCAAAATATATACATATTTAAAAAATTTTCATCATGGTGTATGGGAGTTAGACTGCATGTTAAAATAATAGGAATTAACATCTAGTTGTGATTTTGGTTGATATGAAAAGTGTATATTTAAATCGTTTCTTAAAACTCCTAAAGCCGATTCATGAGCTGGACAGGTAATTTAGTCTGGCATATTTCATATTGTATGTTTTGACCTTGGCACAATCATTCTTCAAATACAACTAAAAGTCCATAGCACAAGGAAACTCTTCAATGATTCATAATTTAGCTACTTATTCAGTTTTTGGCAACAGTTTCTATGGTGTCACTAGAATAGATTTTCTATTTTGAGTTTTTGATCACATAAAATCACATTTTCTATGCCTGTGTTTTCTTCATTCACATTTATAGCTGTTCCCGACTAGGTTGGTTATCTGTCTGTTGCTGCTGATTCATGGAACTTTGGCCTAAGAAAGGAGCGAATGAAATTTCATAGGGTACTTTGGCATGTCTTTCTCCACCATTTTTCATAGGCTCTGGGCATAAATAATTTGTTAGGTACAGAATGTGCAGAAATATAAAAAAGACTGTCTGATGAGATAGTAAGTCAGGAGGCATTATTTGGGCATCTGTTGGGAGATTTAGGATACCAAGGAGTTTGAATTTGATATGATAGCTGAGAGAAAGTCCTTGAGTAGGGGAATGGTGTGGTGAAAAATACATCTTATAAGACACCATTGATAGAGTGTTTCAGGTAAGCTAACAGGGAAAATAGGAAGCAATAACAAGTTGTGTCTGAAACCCAAACATGAACATCTTTGTAATTATATATTTCATGGTGGTATAATATAAAAAAATAAAAATTGAATAAATAAACAAATATTAAAAATAAAGATTCAACTTCCATTGCAAGCCAAAAAAAGTCGTAATAGTATGGACAGGTGGGAATAAAGTTTCTGACTATTTTAAGATTTCTCTCTTTAAAAGATATGATCGAAGGAAAAATATTCCCAGTTTTTAAGCAATCAAAAGGCATGAAGATTTTGGCAGTCTGAGATGCTTTAAATAAATGAATTTAAGGTTCATCTTAAGGTTTTTCCAAATTTTTTATCTAGTGTGCTAGATTTCTTGTGTGGAACATGCTAGATTCATTCCATGCTCCTCTCTGCCTCAATTATCACTTGTCTTCACTTGTCTTCCTGTTGTTCATTGATGTGCTCTAGTAGGCGCCAGTCACATCTCCATTTGTCCCTGTCTTGTGCTAGTATAGACAAGGGCCTCTACCAGCTCTCCCTGTGCTCAGCGATCATGAGGTGTCCATGAGGGAGGGCAGGTTTGTACCCTGGCCCGCCACCCCCAATAGAGCCTTGGAAGAAGGCAGAGGAACCCCCTGCACCGCGTTGGCAGCCATTTTCCATGTCCGGATTCCAATTATGCAGTACGTAGTCTTAAATTATTTTGAAGTAATCTGTAATTAAGCACTTTTGCTTGAATTTTAGATACAGTCCTAGTGTTATGTATCACTCCTCTCTTCATCATCATCAAATTATCTGGTATTTACTGTCTTTCTATAGTTATAAAACTGATATTTTATGCCACGATTGATTAACATATAATCTTTAAAAATGCATTTTTTTAGTTATAATTGTGCACAACTAAAATGTTTCACCACCCTTCCTTGATCACCAGTTTTCAATCTTCTTAGGAAAAAGTAATCAGCATTTACAAGACATTTTAGAATGATATTGAAAGACAGAGTAAGGTCAGCTTTTAATTTGTACTTCAGAATTTCCTTTAGAGTCTTCTATTTCAAGATCCTTACTACGAATGTAAATTGTTAATAGTTGAAACTAGGTTATACATAGAAATTGAAATTGATTCAACATTGAGAGAAAAGCAAACTAAGATTTGTTACTTAAGAGGTGATGCACTTATACATTTCTTCCTAAATGCACATATGCATTTACCAAGGAGGAAAAGTAAATAAGATATGAAGACTTCTTAAGTGGAATCTTGTAAGCTAAGTTTCAGCTCTATCTAAAAAATTTTTTTTGTGTGTATGTGTGTGTGTGTGTTGGGATGGGGAGGCATTTAAATAACTGGATTGGTTTTTTTTTTTTTTTTGCTTTTTTGGGTCACACCAGGCGATGGTCAGGGGTTACTCCTGGCTCTTTGCTCAAGAATTACTCCTGGCGGTACTCAGGGGACCATATAGGATGCTGCGTACGAACCCAGGTCGGCTGTATGCAAGGCAAATGCCTTACTCACTGCGCATCGCTCCGGCCCCAACTGGATTGATTTTAGAGCTTACTCCTGGTTCTGTGCTCAGGGAACACTCCTGGTGGTGGTTGAGGGGCTGCGTGTTATGCAGGAGACCTAAATGGGGACAGCTGTGAGCAAGTCTAATTACTTAACCCTTAAATTGGGCCCTGATTTGCCTCCTTTAAAGGACATCTCCTGCATTTTATTTATAGATGTCTTTCCAAAAACGTCCTTTCTGAGTCAGCTTCCAGTAGAAATTTCTCCTCCATGCTCTTATTCCTTTGATTTACTTTGTTGAAAATAGACATCTGGTAAACCATACCTTTGTGTTGCAGTTTTGTTTTTTATTTAGTAAAAATATAGTTAAAAATTTAGTAGAGATTCTTGGTGATATTAAGAACTTTGTTTATAAAATATCCATTAAATTGGAGAAAAATGGTGTTTAGTTTTTCTTACATAAATCTGGAAATTACTGAGTATTTTTCTTTTTGTTCTGAGAAAATATGGGAAATGGCAAAGAATTTAACAGATGAAAGGGTTTAATGTATTGTTTATTTCCTTTACATTTTTGTATTTTGAAATGTCTTAATGTTTCAGCTGTTTCTGATTTTGAAGTCGATGTATACAGTTTTATTGCCTATATAATAGCAACTTCTTTTGACTTGCTTTAGGTGGAGAATGAGAATCTGAAGGATATAAAGACAAAAATAGCTTAAAGTATATATTTGCAATTTGGTTATGTTGATAATGAAAATGAGCATATTGTCAGAGAATGGGAAATCTACTATCTTTAATAACTTAAACTCTCTCTGTTTTTGTTTCATTTTTAATGATTGTCCCTCTTCCCGAGATTCAGGTTTTCCATCAGAGTATCTCTTCTATTCAGTATTAGTCCTCACTTCCAGTGCTTAGGAATTTATTATCAGGCAATTACCATAGTTCCACTTTTAATGACTTTGGAAACAAGATCATAGAAATGGTATAAGTAACGCAGAACAGTACCAATAAGTTCAGTATGTATAATGGGTGTACAATATTATCATTTAGCTAAATTCTTCCAAGCGATCTTCTTCTAGTAGTAGAAGGGCCTCATTCTTTCTTTCTCTTCCCTTGTGCCACTTATTTGTTCAAAGTCTTCTATAACTACCAGTTTCCTCTTGAAATAAACTAATCTTTTACAACTTGCAAGACACTTTATGACCTGATTCCTACCTATGTCTGTGAATCCCTTCTGGCTTTCTCGGCTCAATATTCTAACTCTTTTCTGTTGAATATGGCATTTGTAATATTGTACCCCAAATATTTCACTTAGATATTTTCATGCTGGGTCATACCATTTGGGTTTCAGTTCAAATATACTTTCTCTGAGAGGTTTTGCTTCTTTCTTTACTTAAGTAACTACCATTCCCTCTCCATTTCGATTTATCTTCATTTTCTTCTCCTCATACTTCCCTACTGAGATCCAAACCCTTATAATTTATCTTAATCTTTAGTTTTCAGCCCCTTGAATCCTTTTTGGCAGAGTGCTAAGGAAATACTAGAATGAGTGGTGTGAGTATTGAAGTCACAACGTACACTCTATATAGTGGCGATACAGATCTATTTTGTATTGGAGTGGGATTTGTGTGAACTATTATAAAATAGTTTATAACAAAGGAAGAAAAGAAGAATAATATCTTGGTATTTTTAAAGAATAAAAATTCACAAACATTTTAAAGAACAAAAAGAAATCAACATACTTATGTTTTGGAGGCTCTAAAAGAAATGAAATGAAATTAGACTAATTGAATAACAGAGCTCTATTGTTTGACTGTAATCATTACTTGGAATCAACAGTGCCCCAAATCTATCTTACTAGATTTCAGCAAAAAGAAAGACAATTACTAGGTGCAAATGCATTTTCTTTCGTTCTTACTGCAGAGCTTTAGTGCATTTGGTTTGATGAATTGCCTAAACTACCTGGCTGGCTTGAAGGGAAGTTATGTTTTTACATTTATATTAAACAAAAAAACCGTGCTTTAGAAATAAATCATCACATCTGATGGTATTGGTTCTCTTTCATTTGTTTGCTATCAAGTGTGAGTTAAAGGTTACGTACAGAACATTCTCAAGGGTGCAATTTACACTTCCAGGTAGCAGTAAAGCCTTGTAACCAATAACCATCACAAACAGAGGAGCTGTTTGACACCAAATTCATTGCTCTGAATCCCAGAGTCCTTTTGTTTTTTAGAAGACACTGAAATATGTTCTCTTTTCTTAGCCCATGAGAATTTCAGAGCTGTCCTTTGACCTGTCTTTCGCATTGTACAATAAATAAGTGAAAATAAAAAGCCCACGACATTTTTTAAGATCATATTTTTTGAAGGAAAGGAAGTGAGCACATAGAAGTTACATTAAATGACTGTGAATGTATTGTCTTAGATATTAAAAAATTGATTCAGGGCATAAAAAGGATTATGGAGCATTGTAATATTCAGTGGGTGGTGTTTTCTCATTGTAAACTTCCCCTGGGGAAAAAGTATATGCATGAGGTGTATCATTGGGCTGCCTATTCATTTTTTTTAATGCTTAGGGGTTATTCCTGGCTCTGTACTCAGGAGAACTCCTAGCTGTGCTTGGGGGACCATGTGGTATGACGGGGATCAAACCCATGTTGGCTGTGTGTAAGGCAAATGTTTTATCTGCTGGTTTATCTCTCTGGCCTCTGGCCTGACTATTCATGGTGCCATTTCTTAGATGGGTGCTAGTGTTTCTCAGGCCATTCTAGTGCTGTGCTCACTGAGGCCAGGTTAGCCTAGTCTTTCACAGTTTCCCATTTTAGACTTTACCATTTTAGACTTATTACTGACTACAATAATAAGTTAAAGTTCTAGCTGTGTATCTTTTAAAATTCCTTTACTTGGTTGGATCTACATATTCTTATTTGTAGAGTATTGCCATTGAAAGAGTTATCTAAGATTGCCCCCCAATTCCAGAATATAAACACAATGTTATCAGTATATTTCTCCATATTAAGAAGTGCTTCATATTTATGTTAGTAGTATTAATGTTCATGTCTTTATTTTATTTCAAATAAAGCAGTGATTTTATCTTTAATGCATGCTACATTTTAGTATGTCAAATAGCAGTGGGGAGGAACATTGTGAGATACAGTATTACATTAACTTTTTCTAACAGCTGCATAATATTCCATTGTGTAGATGTACCATGTTTTCTTTAACCAGTCATCTGTTCTTGGGAACTTGGGTTGTTTCTAGATTCTCTCTATTGTGAATAGTGTTGGAGTGAACATACAAGTGAAGATGTCATATCTACTGTGTATTTTTGCACAGGGTATATTCCAAGAAGTGATATTGCTGGGTCATATGGAAGCTCAATTTCTAGTTTTTTGAGGTATGCCCACATTGTTTCCCAAAATAGCTGGACCAGTAGACATTCCCACCAACAGTGGAGAGTCCTTTTTCCACACATCCATGCCAGCACTTGTTGTTCTTGGTCTTTTGGATGTGTGCCCGTCTCTGTGGTGTGAAATGATATCTCATTATTGTTTTGATTTGCACCTCCCTGATGATTAGCAATGTAGAGTGTTTTTTTCATGTGCCCTTGGCCATTTGTATTTATTTTTGAGGAAGTTTCTGCTCATTTCTTCTCCCCAGTTTTGATGGGGTTGGAGATTTTTTTCTTGTGACATGCTACCTGTGTCTTATCTATCTTGAATATTAGCCCCTTATCTGATGGATAATATCCCATCAGATAATATTCCCATTATTGGGTAAATACTTTGCCCCCTATTCTGTGGGATGTCTCTGTATCATGGTCTGTTACTTTTGAGGTGCAGAAGCTTCTTAGTTTAATGTAGTCCCCTTAGTTTATCTTTGCTTCCACTTGCTTGGCCAGTGGTGTTTCATCTTTAAAGATACCTTGGGGCCGGAGCGATAGCCCAGCGGATAGGGCGTTTGCCTTGCACGCGGCAGGCCTGTGCCGGCCCGGGTTCGATCCCCGGCATCCCATATGGTCCCCGAGCACCGCCAGGAGTCATTCCTGAGTGCAGAGCCAGGAGTAACCCCTGAGCATTGCCGGGTGTGACCCAAAAAGCAAAAAAAAAAAAAAAAAAAAAAAAAAAAGATACCTTTAGGTTCAATGTCATGGAGAAGTGTCAGAAAAAAAGGAAGTCATGAAATTCGCTTTTAAGTGGATGGAGAGTGCCATGCTGAGTGAAATGAGTCAGAAGAAGGGACAGACAGAATGACTGCACTCATTTGTGGGATATATAGTATAGGACTAACACCCAAGGACAGAAACAAGAGTCAGGAGGATTGTTCCATGGTTGGAAGCCTGCCTCAACTGCTGAGGGAGAGGGCAGCTGGGATAGAGAAGGGACCACTATGACGATGATGATTGAAATGAATCACTCTGGATGGGATATGTGTGCAGAAGATGGATAAAGGACCAAACATGATGTCCTCTCAATGTCTGTATTGAAAACCATGTGACCAAAAGAAGAAAAGGATAGAGAGGGGAGAGAGAGACAGAGAGAGAGAGAGAGAGAGAGAAAGAGTGAGAAGAAAGTGCCTGGCATAGAAAGGCAGGCTGGGAGCATTGATGGTGGGAAGTGTAAACTGATGAAGTGATGGGTGTTGGGACATTGTATGACTGAAACCTAGTCATGAAATCTTTCTAACTCTGTATGTCATAGTGATTCAGTTTAAAAAAGAGATTAATTTAATTTAGGAACTAACGTGATATCTTGGAACGAAATGACCCTATTTGTGGTACTGTGTTTACTGTGGCACTATTTGCAGTAGCCAGGATCTGGAAACAATCCAAGTGTGAAAGAAGAGACGACTGGATAATGAATACTGTTCTTTATAATAGTAGAATACTTTTCAGTCATGAAATCTTGCAATCCACCACTATGTGGATGAAGTCAAAGGATTTCTTGCTGAGTGAAGTCAGTCAGAAGGAATGGGGCAGATACAGAATGATCCTTCTCGTTTGTGGCATGTAAAGAAACATCGTAGTAACAAACAGCCAGTTGCAAGAGACCCTGAGAGTTTGCCTACAAAACTGAACTGGGTGGACGGAGGAGGGTAGAGGGTGTGGGAGTGTGTTGGGGAAGGGAAGCTGATGTGGTGGTGGGTCAGAACACTGTATGCATGGAACTGTACCAATGGTACTGTAATTAATGGTGCTTCATAAACACCAGAGGGGAAAATGGCAAATGGAAGATAGTGAGGCTGGTAAAGCTCTTTGCTTGCATGTGGCTTATTTGTGTTTTATCCCCAGCACCT
This sequence comes from Cryptotis parvus, assembly GCA_021461705.1. Classification (NCBI taxonomy): domain Eukaryota; kingdom Metazoa; phylum Chordata; class Mammalia; order Eulipotyphla; family Soricidae; genus Cryptotis; species Cryptotis parvus. The sequence goes on along the minus strand of JAJIBD010007614.1, from coordinate 55,285 downwards.
CCTATGATTGCCTGAGCAACCTGAGTGCAGAGCACTGCTGGGCGGCCCCTAAACATAATAAATTACATAAACACAAAAGAACACTGAGGAAATGGTCAGGTCAAGAGATGGTAGAGGAATTTCTAAGTTGAGAGTATATTTCTTCAAGAGAACATGGGAAATATCTCCTTGGCTTTCCTCGTATGGATTCAAGTGACTGGGGGAAGTTTCAAGGGACTTATTTAAGTTGAGTCTTGGTAAGTTTTCTCAGATACAGTTATCTTCTGTAATCACAGTTAAGTTGACTGCAATAAAACACTAAAGACACGCAGGCGTTTGATTTGTACATATGTGCTTCCTATTTGCTACCAAACCAAACCAAATACGGAGACATAAATTTTGGCGCATTCCGATCTGTCACCTCAAGGATTAGTGATAGATATTCAGTTTGAGTGGAATTTTTAGATTTGCATCATTTAATATTTAAATGATGTTTAATATTTTCTTCCAACAAAATTGATGCTTATGCGTTTTAGCAAGAATTGGATAAGCTATTGCCTAGAGTGGTAGGGCATCTAATATATATGAAGCTGACTTATGAAATATACATTAGAGCAGATGGCCTTGAAGAGAGCCAATTGGACGGAATAATAAGCAACACAAATGAGGAAATCCATAGTTAATTAAATAAGATTAAGGTATTTAAAGGGGCATAAAACCTAGGGGCCTTCTCTAACAAAAGATCAGATGTTGGTGTGTTGCCATGCTCTCCTCTCCAATGTGTTGCTAATGAAAGGACAGAGAAGTGTAGAGCAGATGAAAACATTTCATTTGAATGTTATCTTTAATAATGCAAATCCCTTGATTCAACATATAGGGGCAGAATGTCATAATTCTTGTGTAATTTGGGTTGGTATTCTTCTCTTTTAATTCTGTTCTATACATTCATATCCCATTAACTTTTTTCATTAACTTTTAAAAGGTCTTTCATGCACAGATGATAATAGGCACATTGAGTGGGTACAATGACTCAGTGTACTTTATAGTTTTCAACTCTGTGATTCAGTGCTTTACACAATACTCATTCTCAAGGGCTTTACCCATAGTCTCTAATCAATATGTACAGAATGTATCAAGAAAATTGATGAGAAAGATAGTTTCCTCATTTATTTCTTCATCCAATTCATCAATATTTGTTGAATACCTATATAATAATGGCTGTCTTGTTTGATATGCATTTTTTTTATTCTTGTTATATTCTCAACTTAGAGAAGAGGGTACTAAAATAATTTATATAACACAAAGGTAGAATTTCTGTAACAAAATACATGTAAGTTCTAACTGAGCATAAAGGAACAAATTTTATCCCTGGATAACTGGGGTAAAAGGGAAGACATTTCATGAAATAAATTTGAGATGATAATTTCTGAACTGAATAGAAGATAAAATTTCACAAATTGTAGCATGAAAATCTGGTCCAGGACTGTTTCTGTAAATTAATTTTAATAATAACATATCATTCTATTTATTTAATGCAACATTTATACCTTTAATGCTAACTTATGTATTCATGCTACAAAATAATACAGGTGTATACTTGTGATATGTATAATATAACCAGAAAAGTGAAAAATACTCTCTGATTCTTTATAGACAAAAGCTCCTGACATCTAAGTGTTCCAGGGGAAGAATTAGGAAAAAGCAGCATAGTCAGGGCCTAAGAAACGGAACAAGAGAATCTGAATAATTAGAATAAAGATAAAATGCTCAAAGTAAGTAGATCAATTTTGTTAGAAGGATGGCATAAAAAAAGATAAGACTTACTTAAACAGAAAAGTGGTTTGAACCGAAATTATAGAAGTTTTAAATGTTGATGACTCTATTGAACTTTCTAGGGGGGAATGTAGAAGGTATTGAACTTTCCAGGGGGATGTCTAGGGAATATTTGTATCACTGTATCACTGTATCACTATCTTCCCGTTCATCTTCAATTTGCTCGAGTGGACACCAGTAACATCTTCATATGACCTGTCTCATGCAAGTAGAGCCCAAGGGCACCTGCTTGCTCCAGGAACATAAAGAGCCTCAAACCATTCCATCAGGCCATGGGAATGAGGTCTATAATTGTTACTGGTATTTGACATATCAAATACGACACGGGTAGCTTGCCAGGCTCTGAAAGAATATTTGGGAATATTTGTCTTTTCCTTATTTATATTATTGGGAAGAGGTATCTTACATAAATATAGTTTGAAAAGAAACTCATGAAAAAAACTATATCTTTTCATAATATCAATATTTTTCATTTTGGGAACATTTTGGGATTACTCACTCCTGTAGTGTTTATGAGACAGATATGGCAAGATTTAGGTTACTGGCCATTATGGGAGGGGTGTATGGCCAAGAGAAACCCATATCAGAAGCAAAACCAAGCTCAGGGTAAAATCAATCTACCCCCAATCTAAAGTCTCGGATGCTTAAATCGGCTTGTTTGGGGCAGAGTTATATTTGCATTCAAGAGGGATCAAACACTGCTTCAAGCAAGGGGCCAAAGCCTTGACCGTCACCACTTTTCACCTCAGGGACATGCCATACTTCACAGGAGGTTTGAAGACGTGGGACTTCCCTCTCTTCCCACCCAACAAATAGTGCGTGAATCTGAAATAGTGTACCCCAAGTCGATTAATAAACTAGTTAGTTTGGGGGGTTGTATCCAAAAATACAAACTTCTGGGTGTACCCTAGTCCTGATTAAAAAATTGGGAGCAGGGACCTTGACATAGAATAGTATTTGTGGAGAATAACTTGGTTAATCTTAGCACTTTTTCTCACATAGCAATAAAGATTTGCTTCAAGCATTCTCATACTTAAACTAACAGTGACTCTTATGCTGGTATGCAATGGACTCCTGCATCTTTAGAAAATAACAATAATTAAAAAAAGAAAATAACAATAATTATAAATGATAAGCTTTAATGTAATTAACAATACATCGTACTTCTAAATGTGGATTAGGGAGAACAAATGGTATTAATTTGGATATCTTTTTGACTTAAACTTTGTACAAAATTCCTTTTAATAAATTTCCTAATGATGGCTCAAGAGAAACCTGAATTATTTTATAAACTCTAGCTGCTTTGTTAAAAGGCAATGACACTCTGGATAAAATAGAAGAAATATATTTTTACTTACCAACCAAAAAACACACCATAGGGTTTTTAATCTCAGCGATTATGATTTAAATGTCCCAAAATTGTATTGAAAGAAATCAATAGCTTCTACCATAATTCACTTAGGATATTATGCTTCCCCTTTCTTTATTTCCAAATAAACCTTTAAACTTTTAAAATATTTTATTATACCACCGTGATATGTACAATTACAAAGATGTTTATAAGATGTTCATATTTGGGTTTCGGTCATACAGTGTTCCAGCACCCATCCCTCCACCAGTGCCCATTTCCCACCACCAATGTTCCCGATTCCCTCCCCCCCTTCCCTAGCCTCCCTCTATGGCAGGTTCTTTATTTCTTTCTCTTTCTGTCTCTCTTTCTCTTTTCCTTCCCTTCCACATTGTGGATTACAATACATACATTGAGATTGTCATGTGTATCTTTTTGCCTGTATTTAATGCTTAGTTCTAGGTTGGTATTTCGACAGTTATTAGTACACTGTTTTATTTCCTGACTCCCACACGTTTGTGATAATTTCCACCTTTGACAAGACCTCCTGATCCATGTTTCGCCTGACCTTGGATATTGGTATCATAATATGTGTATATATATAAGTATATATAATTTATGTTATGCAAATAAATGCAGTCATACTATATCTGTCTCTCTCCTTCTGGCTAATTTTACTCAACATGATCTTCTCCATGTCCATCAATTTATAGGCAAATTTTGTAATTTCACTTTTCCTAACAGCTGCATAGTATTCCATTGTATAGATGTGCCAAAGTTTCTTTATCCAGTCATTAGTATTTGGGCACACTGGTTGTTTCCAGATTCTGGCTATTGTGAATAGTGCTGCTATGAAAATAAAAGTAAAGATGGTGTTTCCTCTGTGTTCTTTTGGCTTCCCAGGGTATATTCATAGGAATAGTATGGCTGGGTGAAATGGGAGCTCAATTTCTAGTCTTTGGATGAATGTCTAAACCTTTAAACTTTAAAATTCCTTGTCATTATTTACATGATCATTTGAGTATACTTTAGTTCAGTATTTCTCAAAGCATGCCCTTCGTGATTCTGGTTTTGAGAGATGCATGTTTTGTATGTGATTCCATGATCAAATTAATCTACAAAAGACTTTAAAGTATATCTTCTTATATCTTCATAATGCAGATTCGAGTTAGATAAGTATTTTCTGATGGGTCTTGGTTCGTGAAAACAGTTTAGCTATGTTCAATTTGGTTATTTACTTATTTGATCACAGTAGCCTTTCCCCCCAGAAATATATCATTATTTCATTAGACATTTTTTGAGAAGTGCTAATGTATGCTGCCAACATTCCTTGTTAAATGTGAGGCATAAGAAAAAAATGAAACCTTCCAAATGTCACCTCGTCTGTGTTCAGGTCAGGTTTCTCTTTGAAAGATGAGAACACTGTGTTCTTTTGAAATGTTCTTCTTAATAGAGACATGACTACATCAGCATTTTTGATACCCATATTTTCCTACCCACTCTTTAAAATTCTGGTCGGGGGGCTGGAGTGATAGCCCAGCGGGTAGGGCGTTGCCTTGCACGCGGCCGGCTCATGCCGGCCTGGGTTCGATCCCCGGCATCCCATATGGTCCCCCGAGCACCGCCAGGAGTTATTCCCTGAGTGCAGAGCCAGGAGAAACCCCTGAGCATTGCCGGGTGTGACCCAAAAAAGCAAAAAAAAAAAAAAAAATTCCGGTCGGTTATTGTCATTGAGACTTTTCACATTAAGTCTGTTAAATTAGATCATTCTCAGTCTCCCTCTGCATGATGAAAGGAAGTAAACAAAAAGAGAAATCACACACATTCTTATTTTCTAACATTTGATTGATTTCAACCAGAATTTCATTTTGTGGAAGTAATTTAAAATCTTGACTTGTTTAGTCACTACTTGCAGGGGTATTTTATCTGCAAGATAAATAAATATATTTTTGATACTTAATATTAGTCTAGGTACAAAATTTAAAACGAGTGGTTTTTGGTTGAATCTTATTTTCTCTTTGAGATTTTTAGCACCTATATAAAGTTGCTCAACTCTGCATATCTACATAACTACAAATAGTCAATTTTAATTTTTCTACATTAATCACAGTTATATTGAAATACGTTCTCACAGGAATACATTCTCACTGTTTGGATGAAATTTATGCACTAATTCTGAATAACTCTTAATATTTGCCTCTGAGAGGAGTGACTTTTATACATTACATTATATTCCCAATCCTTTAAAGAGCTAGGCTTAAAAAAAAGAAAGAAAAAAGCTTCTTTCCTTTATTTCATTTTATTATAACACTACAATTTACAAAGTTGTTCATAATACAGTTGTTTCAGGTACTAAGTGTTTCAATACCAATCCCACCACCAGTACGACCTTTCCTAACGAATGTCCCCAGTTTCCTACCCACCACCCCATCCTTCCCCCTTGCAGGCACAGACAAGTTTACTTCATTTCATTTGTTACAACACAAAGACAATTGGAATTATCAAAACTTAGATCAATGAGTCAATTTCTAATAATTGTTATTTCTCACACCGGTGTTACTAAAGTCATCGAGGATCTACTGTCTGTTTAGTCTAGTTGAGCCTCTGTTTTATTTTTCAGGCTCATTAAACTTTGTGGTCTTCTATGCAACTTTCCCATCACATTTTCTGTGATCTTACTGGGGCCGACACTACTATGAACTTTGGAGGTGGCCTATAGTCATGTGTGAGCTGCGTGGTCCATGAGCTCTAGACCTGGAACAATATGGAGGTTTGGAAGTTTGTGGAGGTTCAATTTTGAATCTGTTCTGTTTCTGCATTGGAGGTTGTTCGCTATGGTTGTGGTTGGTTGGGACTCCAGACAAAAATCTGCCTGAGTCCAGAGAAGGTCCCAGAGTTTCATCCTTGACCAATTTACCTAGGAAGATTTGGTGGCATCATGTTCTATGGGAGATTAATTGTGGACCTGGACCATTTTCTTGCCAGCAAGATGATGGGTATGGACTTTAGCATATGAGTTTTCTAGTGTTGGTAGGGTAGGGGGAGGCTGGTGGGGGGAACTCACCCCACCCCCATTCTGATAATACAGAGGTTTTAGCCTGTAGACTGCTCTCATCTGGGAAGATTCAGCTGCTCATGGTTCTTTCTGAGATTAGATGGAGCTGTGTCCTTTCTGTGTCAGAGGGTGCTGGGGTGGCGGAAAGTTCAATCTCCCTGCCCTATTCTGAGAAGGTGAGTTCTCAGTACAGACCATCCTAACCCTTTGATTTTTGTCCTATTCCTGGTAGAGATTTCTGAAATTATGACTTAACTAGTAAAACAAATTATGTTTCATCTTGCTCTGGTACTATGTTTTCTCAGTGTGTATGATGGTATAAGAGCATGAGGTGAAGAAATTAATTTATGCTTTTTCTATTCCAGTAATGAGTAACTTCTTGTATTGATTCTTAAGGAGATATTATATAGTGCTTGTTGAAATTCTATGTGTATGCTAGTGTTTTGAACCAATCTTATGTGAGTGTTGTGTATCAAACCACTTTGCAAATCAAAGTCAGTATAGGATTTTTGACACTTTGTCTAATTTTAAGTAATTATAGAGTCTAAGTTTCTGTCTCATCAGTAGGGTTAGAAATAGTCAGGACATAAGTCCAAAGTATATTTGTAAACCTTTCTCTCTGGAATTATTAAGCATCACTGGAGTTTTTTTTTGATACCAAGATTTATGTGATTAGGATAATTAGGATGATTGAGCCGATTGAGCTGAGGTATTAAGCTCTCTTAGCACTTCATTTTTGACCCTTATAACTGTACTTAATTTTTTTTTCTGGTGAATGACCCCAAATTATTTTACTTAGGGAAGATAAACATTGCAACTGACATGCAACGTCACTTACATCGCTCTTTTTGGTGATTCGCTTTGCAAAGATATCAGCTGCTTATTTTTCAAGTCATGCTATCCACTCATTATCAAAATCAGAAGTTAGTTTTTAGTATTCACTGTCATATTTCTGATGAGTGAATAAAATGAGAAGGATATGGTGATGAAAAGCATTGTTGTTCAAGTTCAAGGAAATCCGTTTAAACTGCTCCACACAGATGTGAATTATAGGCTTTCTAGCTGAGACTGAACCTGTATATTTATCAGCTTGAACTGTAATCCATATGGAAGATGGAACAGCACTTGAGAACTTCTACTAAAAGCTGTTTTTCTATAAGATGATTTTTGATAATTGTTACATAAAATCCGTCCCTCAACACTACAATAGATTTTCTTTTATAAGGAATAAAATAACAAAATTGATATTAATACTCAGAATCTATAGCTTTTAAATTCTATTCCCTGAATATGAGATGGAATATGAACTCCCATTATTTCAACTATGCTATTAAATATGACATTTAAAAATTATGTTTTTAGGAGTCTTTTATGGAATGGCTTTACACAGGTGATTTTGTAGAGCTAAAAAGAAGAAACAAGAAGAGCTGAAAGTCTAGAGCATTGGGTGTGTTTGAAACCCCAACTTACACAGGTAAGCTGTTACTGAGCTCTGCGTGTGACTCCACTTGGGACTTGCCTTTCAGTGAACCTGACATAACAGAAGGTAAACAATTCCATACATTTCCACACTCACACCCAATACCTACTGCTATGCCTACTGCCAAACTCCACTGCCTTATATAGTTCTCCCAGAGAGCCATACTGATAAAAAATTCAGGTACCATGGGGTTTTTGGCTGACAACTTCAGGTCTTCTCAAATTCAGAGTGGGTACTTCCCCCAACACACTCTCTTCCCTGCCCCCTTCCAGAAGCTCTCACGTGGCCCACCACCACTGCCACGCAAGCTCACTGTCCAGTTAAATATTCTGCATTTTCTGGAGGATGCATTTGCAGCTGCATTACATCTCCAAACGCTCCAGTACTAACATCCCAGTAGGAGCATGCTGAATTGAATGAGAACATAACACAGAAGCCGATTAAGCTCACTGTCACCGTATCACTGTCTTCCCGTTTATCATCAATTTACTCGAGTGGGCCCCAGTAATATCTCCATATGTCCTGTCTCATGCTAGTAGAGCTCAAGGGCATCTGATTGCTCCAGGAACATAAAGAGCCTCAATCCATTCCAGAATGAGGTCTATAATTGTTTCTGGTATTTGACATATCAAATACAACACGGGTAGCTTGCCAGGCTCTGCCGTGCAGGTAGCATACTCTTGTAGTCATCTCTAAGTCCAGCATTTATTGATGAACCGCCTGGCTGCTTGCGGCCGTGCGAGCTGGGCTGTGATAGGCTGGTCTGCTGGGTGGAGTTCTGACGAGAGAGAAGTCCGGATATGGAAAATGGAGGCCCTCATGGAGTGGGGTGTCGTCTGGCTTGTTGCAAGGCTCTGCTGGATTAAGCTCAGTTAACAAAATTATTAACAAGAGGGCTCGACTAGCAGCAACAGTTTATAAACTTTCAGACAAGTATTTAATGTTCCTATGGTGAAACATAACTATATTCTCAAATTTTCTTTTACTGAAGTAATTTTTGATAATTTAAGAGCCATTTTGTGCTAACAAGGCCCGTAAAATACTTTGGCCTGCTGTAGGGGCAGGCTTGAGGAGTAGTTGGGAAAGGGGACAATGGTGAAGGAAGTAACAATAGTGGTGGGATTGGTTTTGGGAATATTAAATGCCTGTGATAGATGTATCATGAACAGCTTTGTAAACCACAGTGTTTAAATAAAGTGGGAAAGAAAGGTACTTGCATTCATTTTTACTTTCATGCAACTAGAATATAATCATGCAAAGATATTAAGAATAATTTATTAAATCACTGTATCACTCTCCTCCCGTTCATCATCTATTTGCTTGAGCGGGCATCAGTAACATCTCCATATGTCCTGTCTCACGCAAGTAGAGCCCAAGGGCACCTGCTTGCTCCAGGAACATAAAGAGCCTCAAACCATTCCATCAGGTCATGGGAATGAGGTCTATAATTGTTATTGGTATTTGGCATATCAAATACGACACGGGTAGCTTGCCAGGCTCTACCGTGGGGGTAGCATACTCATCTCTAAATCTAGCATTTATTGATGAATCGCGGCCTTACGGCTGAGTGAGCCGGCTGTGATAGGCTGGTCTGCTGGGTGGAGTTCTGACGAGGGGGAAGTCCGGATGTAGAAAATGGAGGCCCTCATGGAGTGGGGGGGGGGTCGTCTGGCTTGTTGCGAGGCTCTGCAGGGGTGGCAGGCCAGGGCTAGAAACCGCCTTCCCTCCTGGGTGCCTTGTGAGCGGCTGAGCACAGGGAGAGCCAGTAACAGCTCTGCCCCATGTCTGTGAGTCTCTGGATCAGCGTACCTGGGCCCAATTTAAACTCTGGTTTCTCTTCAGATCGTATAAACCTTTACTAAATTTATTAAAATGTATCATTATTACTGCAGCTGTAATATTGGTGGTCAAATTAATTAATTTTAATGGAAACAGATACTGTATTATAAATGTTCCAGGTGATTTTTTCTTTGTCTCAAAGAAGCAGGTGTATGGTAGATTAGATATTATAACAAGCAGAGACGCTTTCTTAGACACTGAATATGCATGAATGATAACTCTGATTCTGATGAATAAAAAAGCAGTGCACTATAATGGAGATGACTTTTTAGTAAGTTGAAATGTAATACAGAGCAAAAGAAAATATGCTCAGGAAACTATCTTGCTATCAGCAAGAAGGACCAGTAAATAACTTAGAGAACACATCTTAAGTGGAATGACTTTCCTTTTAAAAATAGAAAACACTGCATTACTTGTTATTAATAATTGAACAATAATATGTCCATATATATCCATATATATATAGTTTGTTTAAAATATCCAGAGAGACTAAGCTATAAAAGGAAAGTTGATATCAATTTTGTAATCATTGAATTTGTAACTTTTTAAAACTAAAGTTAGCTCTTGAATCAAAGATGAGTGGAATATTAAAGTTGTTTATGCATAAATACTTAATGTTTAATAAAAATGAAGATAATTTGGTACATAATAGAGAATATCTTAGAAAAATAAAAAGTGTTAAAGCACTACAGAACAGTGTATTGATGTTTTTCATTTTTTTCCTGGACTTTCCTTTTATTTACATAGGTATGGCCAACTTATTTTTTGAGGTAACTTGGTTTGCAATAGTATTAAAATGATTTTGTAGCTGTTCAGTGTTACTGTATGCCTACAACATCAATAGCCAATATTTAAGCAATTGCTGCTTTTTTTTCCCCTTTTCTCCCCTCCTGTTTAGCAAACTCAATTCTGTTTTCAGTGTCCATGGATTTGTTTCCATTGGTTCTTGTTCATTCGCTATCTTTTGCTTCTTTATATTCCACCTAGAAGTGAAATAATCTAGTATTTGTGTTTTTCTTTCTTACTGGTTTTGCTTCACATGACACTCTCTTTTTTCTGAGTCACTGCAAAACGATGTAAAGTTTCATCATTTCTTAAGTGGAGAAATTTTCTATAGACACGATAATTCCTTTAGTCACCATCTGTTGATACTTGGGTTGTTTCCATACATTGGCTGTTAAAAAGCACTGTCATGAACACAAGTGTCCATATGTGTTTTTGCATTAGTGTTTTTCATTTGTTCTTAGAATAGATGCCAAGAAATAAAATAACACTCATATGGCAGTTTTCTTTTTAATTTTTTTGAGAGATATCCTTATGATTTTCCAAAGAAGCTTAACAAATTTTATTCTTATCATCTGTGTAAGAAGGTTCCTTCCATTCAGCACTAGTTTCTGGACTTTTTTTTAAATTAATGAATCCCTGTAGATCAGTAGAAAGTCATTTATGATTGGATTTCAGTCATACTGTGTTCCAAAACCTGTCCCTTCACCAGTGCACATTTCCCATCACCAGTGTCCGTCCTGCCACCCTTCCCCTTCCACCCCAGCCTGTCTGTATGGTAGGCATTTGCCTTCTCTGTTTGTCTGTCTGCCTCTTTCCTTCCGGGCATTGTGGTTTGCAATACAGGTACTGAAAGGTTATCATGTTTATCCCTTTACCTACTTACAGTACTCAGTTCTTTAGTTTTCAGACTTTGATATAGGCTATAATACCTGGTGTGAGCCTGTAGTTCATTATCATTTTAATTTGCATCTTCCTAATATTCAGTGGTGAGGTACACTTTTTCATATGTATCTTGGCTGTATTTTTCTTCTTTGGAGAAGTGTCACTTTCTAATTTTTGGATGGAGTCATTTTGATTTGTTAATTTTTTTTTTTTTGGTTCACAACTGGTGGTGTTCAGGGCTCACTCCTGATTTTGTGCTCTGTAGACCATGTTAAGTGCCAGTTATTGAACAAGGATTGATTGCATGCAAAACAAAATTCTTAACCTCTGTGCTATCTCTCTGGTTGGTTTTGTCTTTTGTTGTGAAGTTTTTGAGTACCTTAATGTCTTGGATATTAGTCTTTTGTCCATGTGTGGGTGGTGATTAAATGTTCTCCTGTCAGTGGAGTGTCTTTTTATCCTGGCGTTGTTTTTTCACAGTACAGAAGCTTCCTAATTTGATGATCTTTGCTTCTGCTTTCTTGGTCGATGGCATTGACTCATTATAGGTGCCTCTACAGTCAAAATGCAAAATTCTGCTACGCATTCCCCAATTTATTTTAAGGCATTGAATCTAATATCAAGGATTTTAATTCATTTTGAGTTAACTTTTATGTATGGTGTGAAACACAGATCCAGATTTATTCTTTGGTATGTGACCCATGCGTTTTCCCATCATCATTTTTTGCAGAGCCTTGCCTTGCGTTATTTTACATGCCTAGATCCTTTGTTGAGATTATCTGTCTGTATACATGCAAGACTGTGCCGGAGCAGTCAATTCTATTTCAATAGCCTAGAGGCTGCTTTTATTACAGTACCACAATCAAAGCAATATTACAGTTTACTATAACTTTATAATTTAACTTAAAGTTGAAGAAAGAAAAGTTTCCCCGCGGGCTGGAGTGATAGTGCAGCAGGTAGGGTGATTGTCTTGCACACGGCTAGACCCTGATTTGGTCCCCGATATCCCATATGGTCCCCTGTGCACCACCAGGACTAATTCCTGAACACAGAGCCAGGAGTAACCCCCGAGCATTGCCAGGTGTGACCCAAAGAACCAGCTCTTGGTTTCATTAATCTTTTGGATTATTTTTTGGGTTTTCAGCTCATTGATTTCCTCTCTAAGCTTTATTATTTACTTCTTTCTGCCTGAGTTGGGCTCCTTTTGTTGGTCTTTTCTAATATTTTGAACTGTGAAGTCAGGTTATTTATGTGGGCCCTTTCTTTTTTTGTGTGTTGAATGCTTGCAGAGCTATGAAATTTTAACGCTGCTTTCACTGTGTTACACAAATTCTGATAGTTGGTGTCTTTGTATTTCCTGTTTGATTTCTTCTGTGACCCGTTGGTTGTTCAGCAGTGAGCTGTTCAGTTTTCAGGTGTTTGGTTTGACTCCATGTTTCTGTGCATGGTTAACTTTCATTTTCAGTGCATCATGGTCTGAAAAGATAGCTGACACAATTTCTATCTTTTTTATTTTATTGAGGTATGCTTTGTGTCTCAGTCACTTGATCACTTGAATCCCAGTTATTCATCGATTTGCTCGAGTGGGCACCAGTAACATTTCCATTGGACCCTATCACGTGCCAATGTAGCCCAATGGCATCTGGTTGATTCAGGAATATGAAGAGCCTCAAAGCGTTCCTTCAGGGTCTTGACAAGGAAGTCTGACTATCTTGTAGGTGGGCGGCCACATGATCTTTTGACATCCTGTGGGATCCAGTCGGTAATGGCTCTAGTCCAGCGGTTGTCTCCAAATCGCTTGTGGCTCAGTATGTGGTCTATTTTGGAGAATGTTCCATGTGCACTAGAGAAAGATGTGTATTCAGCATTTTTTGGGATGAAAAGCCCTGTATATATCAACTAGCCCTCTTCCTTCCATTTCTTCCTTCAGGGTCAGTATTTTCTTGGTGAGTTTTAGTCTTGTCGATCTATAAATAGTTGGTAAAGCAGTATTGTAGTCTCCAACTATTATTGTGCTACTATTTATGTCTTATTTGAGATCTATTAGCAGTTGTTTTAAGTATTTTGCTGGCCCCACGTTGGGTGCATATATGTTTAGTAGTGTAATTTCTTCCTGATATACATATCCTTTAATTATTAAGAAATGGCCTTCACTGTCCCTTCTAACCTTTTTCAGTCTGAAGTCGTTATTGTCAGATGCTAGTATGGCCACACCAGCCTTTGTGGAGAAGTTGTTTGCATGGTGAATTGTCTTCCAGCCTTTGACTTTGAGTCTGTGTTTACTCTGATTAGTCAGATGTGTTTCTTGTAGGCAGCAGAATGTTGGATTCAGTTTTTTAGTCCATTTTGCCACTCTGTGTCTCTTAATTGGTGCATTTAGACCATTGACATTGAGAGAGATTATTGTCATGGGATTTTGTGCCATCTTTCTGTCTTTTTTTTTTTTGCTTTTTGGGTCAGACCTGGCAATGCTCAGGGGTTACTCCCGGCTCTGCTCTCAGAAATTACTCCTGGCAGTGCTCAGGGGACCATATGGGACGCCAGGGATTGAACCTGGGTCGGCTGCATGCAAGGCAAATGCCCTACCCTCTGGACTATCGCTCCGCCCCCCTCTTTCTCTTTAAACTTGTTCTTTATACCAAGGATTTTTAAAGCCAGCCACTTCTTTATTGTATAGGCTTGTTATTTGTAGGAGTTTTTGTTGAACCTTTCAACAGTTTCAAAATAAAATAAAATACTCAAAGTATTTTATTTTATTTTATTTTTGGGTCACACCTGGCAATGCTCAGGGGTTTCTCTTGGCTCTGCACTCAGGAATTACTCCTGGCAGTGCTCGGGGACCATATGGGATGCTGGGGATCGAACCCAGGCTGGCACAGGCTGGCCACGTGCAAGGCAAATGCCCTACCCGCTGGACTATTCAAAGTATTTTAAGTATAATATACCATTAGCAAATAGTGATGGGTTAAATTATTTTAAAATTTAGATTCACTTAATATGATTTCATTCTTGAGTAATTACTGTGGCAAGGACTTCCAATACTTTGTTGAGTTAACAGTGGTGAGAGTGGATTTCCATTGTGTTGTGCCTGATCTTCGAGAAAAGTATTTCAGTTTTTCACCCTTGATATGATGTTGGCTTTGGCTTTGTGATAAATGACCTTCACTATATTGAGAAAGTTCCTTCTGTACCCATTATATTGAAAGGTATTGTTTTTCAAAAAACTCATAAATTTGTATTGAATATTGCTAAATTCTCTGCATCTACTGATGTAGTCAAATGACTTTATCTTTTTCTTGCAATAATATGATTCATCTCACTGTCTTGAATATATTGAGCTGTTCTCAAATCTCTGGGATAAATGCCACTTGCTCATGGTGCGTTATCCTTTTAATGTACTGTTGAATATGGTTGATATATTAAAATGATTTTGTGTTCCTCAAGATTTGTATTGTAGAGTCTAAAGAACTGCTATCCACCCAAAACTAGGCATACAGATGGTATACAGTAAATTCCTTTTGGAAGAGTTATTTAATTGATGGAGTTTCCGCTCTTCCCTGGGGCAGTTTGGGTCCTCGGAGACGCAGGGATCACGCACACACCTGGTGGGGGGGGTTGGGGGAGATTTTCAGCCGGTCCCAGGAGCGCCTGGAAGAGTTATTTAAAATACAGTAGGATATAGGATATATCAATATAGGATGCCTTCTTAACATTAACATTTTGTACAGCAATAAAAGCACTTCTTTCACTCTTTTCAATTTACTTTTTATGTTATGTTGACTTTATCAACATTTGATTAAAATCAGCAGATATTTCTTTTGCTTTTGGTAGGGCACACCCAGCTGTACTCAGTGCTGATTTCTGTGCTCAGGAATCATTCCTGGTGGGCTCAGAAGACCATATGGGACACCAGGGATTGAACTCTGTCTGGCTGCACACAAGGCAAGTAACCTACCCTCTGCCCTACAGCTCCATCCCCTCAGCAGATTTTTCTAATATGGATTGTGTGTACATCGCTTCTTCATCAAGGGTAGAAGAATATGAACATAATGTAGAAAATGATAAAATTTAGAATAGCTTTAATAAGACCTTTTCTTTTGTTCTGGTTTTAAAATAGACTATACAGATGCTCTGATCCATGCAAACTATTTCCTTCAATTATTCCCTTGTTCTTTATCCATTCAGTCAGTTATGGGCTATCTACTAGGCACATCTATAAGCCAGATATGCAATAATTATGAGGACTTTTAAGTTAAGGGTGTGAGGTGAATGCAGATATAAAACCTAAAAATGCATGCTTTACAGAACACTGGTGAGAGTTTTTAAAAGAACCATAGCAATAGTGAGGGGAGGAGAACACCACACCAGGAGTAGAGGTATAGAAATTATGACAAGGAAGGAATCATCCAGACATGTGAAAAATTATCTCACTTCTAAAAGTTTGTGTACACACATTGTGATCATCACATTTCAAGATGGGGTAAGCACAGCTCTGGTGAATGCAATGGTCATTTCCCCCCTTTTTTCTTTTTAATTTTTGTTTTTAGACCACACTCGGCATCGCTCAAGGATTACTCCTGGCTCTGTACTCAGGAATTACTCCTGGTGGTGCTCAGGGTACCATATGGATGCAGGGAATCAAACCTGGGTCATACAAGGCATGCATCTATCTGCTGTACTATGTGTCCAGTCCCTCCTTTATTCCCCTTATTTTCCCCTCCCATGTTAGTTTATATCATGCTCAGGGGATCAGTTTAAGATTCACATTGTTGGAGGTGCCTTCCTTTGCCTAAGCCTAACGTAAAGTTCTGCTCGTATACAGAAACTTGACCTTTCTTTGACTCTATTATTTCAATTTTATTACAGTTATTCTATTTATAAACATTTGATGCCCAGTTTTTGCTGTTTCACTCTCTTTTAAAAACTGACAGCATTAAAGAGAATAGAATAACTTATGCCATAATAAAAATTAAGTCTGGGGACCAGAGTGATAGTATATCGGCCAGAGTGCTTGCCTACCATGCAGCTGTCCCGGGTTCAATTGCCAGCATCCCATATGGTCTCCCCAAGTCTGCCAGGAGTGATCACTGATTACAGAGCCAGTAAGCCCTGAACACAGCTGGGTATGGTCTAAAAAATAAAAATAAAAAAGTTAAGTCTGAATTCTCAAGTACACAGTATAATCGAAGGTTGATTTTATACTTCCCTTTCAGTGCGGTGTGGATAGGCGGAGCTTTACACAGGCAGGATTTGAACATATTTTAATGCATCTGTAGAGTAAATGTAATTTAATCTGCTGATTTTCTTTGTGTGGGGAATGTTAGGTGTGTGTGTGTGTGTGTGTGTGTGTGTGTGTGTGTGTGTGTGTTTGTACTTCCTTGTTCCTGGAAAGAGAAATCGAATGCTTAAGGGTGTCTTGCTATTTCAGGCCTGAACAGTGTCAACTGACAAAACCTAACCACTGGAATGTGATGAGAAATGCAACGTTCCTTGGGATCTAAAGGTAGAACAACCAGCTATTAGCAAATAAAGGTAATCATGTATAAATTTAAAACCTTAGAAAAAATGGTCAGAAGGCAGTATTTTCCCAAATTAGGGCTGAAATTGAGAAAGCGCCTTTAGTTATTCTAATTAGCTTTGATCCAATTATACCATGCAGAGGATTTGCCTCTGGGATTGCTAATTCATTTTCAGTGGTTATTGAATAATTGTGGAATAGAAGAAGGCTAAGAGAATTTGAGGTGGGCAATAATAATCCTATTTTAAAGTTTTATAGGAAGTGAAGTCTGTAAATCATAAACAATATTCCACAGGGAAAGAATATTGTAGCAACTGTTTATGAAAAGTTAATGCCAAACATGAACCTCAATCAGGTGCTTGTGTAATGACTGATACTGCTACAAATAATATCACAAAAATATATATAAAATGTGCAGGAACATTTTACAGGTTATACATATTGTTGACTATAGATAATTTAAAAATATTTAAAAATTAAGTGTGACTGATTTTTTTGTTATTTAATTACCAGTTTTAATTTTGTTTTACTAAAATTCAATCCATGATAGAGAGTAAATATGATAGAAAGCCTGGTTCATTGACTTAGGTTACTTGTAAAGCACTACTTGAACACACAGTAAGCGAAGGAAAATAATTACTGAGAATTAGCTTATGTTAATATAAAAAGATAAAAAATCTGGCCACAGATGAGTTTTTAATTAAGCAATATGCTAAACGACTATTGCCAGGAAGATAGCATATTTTGTTTATATGGATTTTGATATGCTAAGCTACTAATGTCAGGGAGATAGTATGTTTAGTTTCTATGGATTTTGATGTGTGACAAGTTGTTTCATATATGTTAATAAATGCTATTAAATTGTTATTACAGTAATATGTTATTATACTAATCACTTGTATCACTTGTCTTCCTATTGTTATTGATTTGCTCAAGCAGGCACCAGTAACATCTCCATACGTCTTGTTGTAAGCAAGTGTAGCCCAAGGGCATCTGTTTGTGCCAGGAACAGGAAGAGCCTCAAATCATATTAATAAAATGTTATTATATGGGCTAAGGACTGCTTTATGAAGTACAATACTGATCGAACTGTCCCATACGAAGTGCTACGGTTCAGTAGTCAGTGCTACCTTCCCAATGGTCTCTCCACTGTTCCTGCAAACTCACCTTTGGTAGCTACATCTCAGCTCCTGTGTATTTAAGAACTCTGATTTTCACTGGGACCAGTGTACCTCTGATGTGATAATGAGAAAAATAATCAAAGTTTTGAACAGCTTAAAGGAAAAGATATGGGAGAACCTATGAAAATTATATTTAATAAGCCATAAATTTCAAGTCACTTGTCTCTGCACAGAAATTGTTCACACACAGAATGAAAATAACTATGTAATTTGTCTTGATCACTTTATCACTTGACATCCCGTTATTCATTGATTTGCTCAAGTGAGTGCCAGTAACATTTCCATTTGACCCTATCACATGCCAGTGTAGCCCAATGGCATCTACTTGCTCCAGGAATCTGAAGAGCCTCAAACCGTTCGTTCAGAGCCTGGCAAGCTGTCCGATGCATATTTGATATGCCAAAACAAATATTTGTCTATCAATATTGATAGATTTTCTATCAATATTAATAGATTTGTCTATCGATATTAATAGATTTTCCAACCTACTAATTTATAGTTCACTCATCAAACACAATTTGAATTAGTTTGCCATCTATATATATTTAAAAATAGTTATACACTATTGAAGTAAGTTCAGTGCATTTTATTGCATACTGTAAATAGGTTTAACATTTGTTTCTAGCCTACCCTATGGCCAACTGAAGAGATGAATCACTGGTAAGATACAGATACAGCTTTTTCCAGGAAATAAATTAATTTTTCTTAAAAATCATTCTGTGTCCTCATAGAAAGGAAATTGTATAATGTAGTATTGTGCCCATTTATAAATACATAAAACATATCCAGTATTGCATCTTCACATTTTTTCTTGCTGTAACTCTCTGGTTGTTGGTTGATAAAGTATTTAAAAATAAAAATATAAAGCACATAACATATGATAAAGAACATATAAAGTAGGTCCTCAATTTTCAATGGCATAAGGTTTATCTGCAAGGTTGGGAGGGAGTTCTCACTCAGCGGATCCTGTGGGATCCAAAATCTAAGTTATTGAAAAGCAGCAGAGTGATTCTAATTCTGCTGGCATTTAGACGGAAGTAAATAAAATACAAATCTAAAGTATTGGTCAGTTTCCATGGAGTGGCTTTTTACAATAGAGTATCTTAGACAAATGATTGGTGACTGTGATTCTATTATTTGGTACAAATCTGTAGTACAGAAATGACATCTTTCTGGTTTAAAGAGGCAACTATGGAAGATTTCACGCTGAATGCTACTTGCATGGTGGAGAGATAGTTCAGGGTTAAGGCATTTGTCTTGTACATGCCTGACTGTTTCCATCCCCGTACTCCTGAGTATTGCCAGGAGAGATCCTGAGCACAGAACCAGGTGTAAGCACTGAGCATTGCAGGGTGTGGCCCAAAAATGTAAAATAAAAAAAAGTTATTTGCTAAATGTACTTTAAACAGGTTTGATATGACTTGCAGACATGGGGCAGAGCTGCTACTGGCTCTCCCTGTGACCAGATGCTCATGAGGCGCCGAGAGGGATGGTGGGTTCTAGCCCTGGCCCACCATCCCAGCAGAGCTCGCAACAAGCCAGAAGACCCCCCCCACTCCATGAGGGCCTCCATTTTCCACATCCGACTTCTCTCTCGTCAGACCTCCACCCAGCAGACCAGCCTATCAGCGCCCTGCTCGCGCAGCCGCTTGCGGCCGCGCCGATTCATCAATAAATGCTGGACTTAGAGGTGCCTACAAGAGTATGCTACCTGCACGGCAGAGCCTGGCAAGCTACCCGTGTTGTATTTGATATATGCCAAATACCAGTAACAATTATAGACCTCATTCCGGAATGGATTGGGGCTCTTTATGTTCCTGGAGCAAGCAGATGCCTTGGGCTCTACTAGCATGAGACAGGACATATGGAGATGTTACTGGTGCCCGCTCGAGCAAATCGATGATGAACGGGAAGACAGACTTTAAACAGAGTTCTCCTGGCTTTCTGCAGTTAATAAATATTATAATCACAGACGCTTATAAAAGTGAAAAAATAAGACGATGATAGTTGGAAAAGATCACTCTGGACAAGAACTAAGTGCTGAGAGTAGGCAAAGGGATATACGTGATAAACTCTTCGTACATTTGTTGTAACCATAATGGCAAGAAGGGAGGGACGGAGGGAGGGAGGGAAGGAGAGAGAGAAGACAGAGACAGAGATAGAGATAGAGAGAGAAAGAGGAGGAGAGAGAAAGAGGAAACGAGAGAGGGAGAGGGAGAGAGAGAAAAGAGGAAAAGTGTCTCTTATAGAGGAGGCAGGCTGGGGTGGGGGGTGGGGGCAGGTGGGGAGGGTTGTGGGAGGGAAGCAGGGGACATTGATGGTGGGAAATGGACACTAGTGAAGGGATGGGTGTTGGAGCATCTTTTTTTTTTTTTTTTTTTTGCTTTTTTGGGTCACACCCAGCAATGCTCAGGGGTTTCTCTTGGCTCTATACTCAGGAATTACTCCTGGCGGTGCTCGGGGGACCATAAGGGATGCCGGGATCGAACCTGCGCTTGGCATGGGCGGTTGCATGCAAGGCAATCGCCCTACCCGCTGGGCTATTGCTCCGGCCCATGGAGCACCTTATGACTGCAACCCAATCATGAACAACCTTGTAATTGTGTATCTCACAGTCATTCCATTAAAAACAAAAATTACCACGGAAAACATGATATTGACTGGTTTTATGGGTAAGGGAGGAATCAGCTAAAAGGTCCTATCTCAAACAGATGCCACTTAGCTGTTTAAAAATAAGCACATTAGTAAGTCTTAAGGTTTATTTTGGATGCTACAGAATATTTGTGTTCTATTTCTGTAATACTGTTATGTAGCACCACATGTAAATGGACTAATATCCTTTTTTGGGAACTTTAGTTCAAAGCCATGTGTGTGATAACAGAAAAAATAATTCATGTGTTTTGAAGATTAGAAGTCTTTTAGCAAACCTAGCAGTCCATGGCAGGTGGTGGACCCTAAATTTCTTAGATTTTGTGTTATTGACCCCCTTGAGAGGGTGTTTGAACTAACTTCAAAGGAAAATATCAGTCACCTTCTTACAACTCGGGCAGTATTAAGAATCAGAGAATAAGATGAAAAGAGTATGCTCTGTGCAAAAGCATCTTTTTGAAAAGTTTTACAAAAAAGAATAGATTTCCTAGAAAGCATAATTTCTTTCATTTTTTTCTAATGTACAGATGAACTCAAATATTCCTGAACCCAAGTGGTAAGTTAAATTTGGGTTTTTCACTCCTGCTGTTGAGTTTTTTTAACTGTATTTTCCCTAAAAGTTTCTCCATTGGGTGCGGCACACTAGAAACAATTTCTTAGATCTGACACATATCTTTTTCCTTCCATGAATGCGCTTGCTTATATATTGTGATTATTGAAGCATTACTTACTTTAAACATGGAATTAAAAATGAAAATCTTTTGTGAAGAAAGAGTGATGGTTTTTCTACATGCAATAAAAATATTTATGCCTCACTTCTCTGTTCCCTGGCTATTTGTATGTTTCCCTTCCACCAAAAACTTACTTCTTTTTGTATTTCTTCTAGGTTTCATCTCACCCTTAATCAGGCGTATTCGAAGATAGTCTCAAGCTCTATGAGTATGTCCAGTATTTGCTGTACATTTTTAATTTATGGAAAATTCTCAGCCAAAATTTAACTTTATATAATTTCTCCCCTTGATTTTTATTATGACATAATATGTCTAAACACACACCTAAAATGATCTATTCAATTGTTTAAAGATATGTCTCATTTTCCCACTAAGTTCTTCCTCGAGACTGAACATTCTAATGATCTCAGATAAACCATACACTACATGGTTTGCGGATGTACTTATGATGTTGTGTATTTGCCTTTTTACTTGGTTTCATGACTGGTTCACTGTGGACAGGGTCATTTTGTCTTTCTGTTCCCAGTTCTAGCATTATACCTGTGAGTGTTACACAAAAGCTTATATTCAGAGGTTTTATAGTATAATGAGTGATAAGTCACGTTGAAAATTTCTATAAGTTTTCAGTATTCCATTTAAAAATCATGGCAACAACTGTACCTGAGACCCCCAAAATGATCTGGTCCACGAAGAATGCAGAATAATTTTATATATATATATGTATATATATATTATTGCTACTACTACTACTTGGACAATCCACATTTTAAACAAGAAGACTGGGTACAGTTATTTTTCTTTAGTATATCGCTATGTGCGCTAACAGAGTTTATAATCACTTTCTCTAGCATTGGTTTTTAGTTGGTTAAATGAATTGTTCATTGTGTCTCAATCCTATCTAATTTAAATATAGGAATCTAGGAACTTAATTCTTTCCTGTTAGCATTTTTTTGGTGAAACATCTCATTCTACCATAAAACTAACTTCTCTGGATTTTTTCTTATTAAAATTAAATTATTTTATTAAAGTTATTGAGCATCTAGAATCTCATTGCAAAATTTTCTCAACATGTCAATCAACATATTTTACTTGAACTGCTCATTCCACTTAATTATACTATTAACCATATGGATTTTTCATTTCTTCATGGATATTTCAGAGCACATTTAGTTGGAAGATATGTTAACTTAGAGTGTACTATTTTAAGTTGGAAATGGCAATACGATACTAGAACTGAGTGCTGAAAGTAGACAAAGAGATATGCATGAGAGCCCCTCAGTGTATGTACTGCAAACCACAATGTGCAAAGGAAGAGAGGGAGAGAGAGAGAGAGAGAGAGAGAGAGAGAGAGAGAGAGAGAGAGAGAGAGAGAGAGAGAAAAAGTGCCTGCCATAGGAGTCAGGCAGGGTGGGCTAAGGGAGGGAAACTGGGGGCATTGGTGGTGGGAAATGGGCACTGGTGGAGGGGTGGGTGCTACAAGATTGTATGACAAACCCAATCATGAACAGCTCTGTAAATGTCTGTCTCATAGTGTTATAAAAATTATTAAAAATTAAAAATATTAAAAAGAATATACCATTTTAAATAGTAATATTCCAAATTACTTGTTTTCAATTCTAAGTAAACTAGGGTATATCATAATAGGATGTTTTCTTGATGTTCTTGGTGACTCTGGCTCAGTTCTAGAGATAATTTCTTACTCTCTGTCATACTCTATGTTAGTATTCTTACAGATATTCAGGCCATTAAACTATTCATCAGGTAAATTCTTCTTTTTAAAAATAATTTTTTTGTGTTTGAGGTTGGGTGTCAGGATACTCAATTCTATTCCATAGGTCCACAGGTCTGTTTTTATTCCAATACCATGCTGTTTTAATTACTACTGCCTTGTAGTACAGTTTGAAGTTGGGAAAGGTGATGCCTCCCATCTTCTTTTTCCCCGAGGATTGCTTTAGCTATCCTTGGGGTTTATTGTTCCATACAAATTTCAGGAGCGTTTGGTCAATTTCTTTGAAGAATGTCATCGGTATCCTTATAGGGACTGCATTGAATCTGTACAGAGCTCTAGGGAGTATTACCATTTTGACAATGTTGATTCTCCCCATCCATGAACAGGGAATGTGTTTCCATTTCCTTGTGTCCTCTTTTATCTCTTGGAGCAGTGTCTTGTAGTTTTCTTTGTACAGGTCCTTTACATACTTGGGTAAGTTGATTCCTAGGTATTTGATTTTCTGTGGCACAATTGTGAATGGAATAGTTTCCTTAATATCCCTTTCTTCTGTTTCGTTATTTGTATATAGGAAAGCCACTGACTTTTTGGGTGTTGATTTTGTATCCTGCCACTCTACTATATGCGTCTATTGTTTCTAGGAGTTTTTTGGTAGAGAGTTTAGGGTTCTCTAGGTATAATATCATGTCATCTTTTGATAAAGGTGCAATGAGTCTAAAATGGAGTAAGGAAAGCCTCTTCAACAAGTGGTGTTGGGAAAACTGGGCAGCAACATGTAAAAAAATGAATTTGGACCTGTGTCTAACACCATGCACAAAAATCAGATCAAAATGGACTAAAGATCTGAATATCAGACTTGAATCCATAAAGTACATTGAAGAAAATATAGGAAAAACCCTCCACGACATTGAAGCTAAAGGCATCTTCAAAGGTGAAACATCACTAACAAAGCAACTAGAAGAAAAGATAAACATATGGGACTACATGAAACTGAAAAGCTTCTGCACCTCAAAAGAAACAGTGACTAAGATACAAAAGCAGTCCACAGAATGGGAAAGAATATTCACCCAATACCCATCTGATAAGGGGTTAATATCCAGGATATATCAGGCACTGGTAGAACTTTACAAGAAGAAAACAAACAACCCCATCAAAAAATGGGGACAAGAAATGAACAGAAACTTCAGCAAGGAAGAAATTCAAATGGCCAAAAAACATATGAAAAAATGCTCATCATCACTAATCATCAGAGAGATGCAAATCAAAACAACAATGAGATACCACTTTACACCACAGAGACTGGCACATATTCAAAAGAGCAAGAACAACAAGTGCTGGCGTGGATGTGGGGAAAAGGGGACACTCATCCATTGTTGGTGGGAATGCCGGCTGGTACAGCCTTTCTGGAAAACAATATGGACTTTCCTCCAAAGACTAGAACTTGAACTCCCATTTGACCCAGCCATACCACTCCTGGGAATCTACTCTGGGAAACCAAAAATACGTGGCGGAAACACCATCCCTACTTTTATGTTCATAGCAGCATTATTCACAATAGCCAGAATCTGGAAGCAACCAGAGTGCCCGAAAATCGATGACTGGATAAAGAAGCTTTGGTACATCTACACAATGGAATACTATGCAGCTGTTAGGAAAAATGAAGTTATAAAATTTGCCTATAAATGGATGGACATGGAGAAGATTATGTTGAGCGAAATTAGCCAGAAGGAGAGAGACAGATACAGAATGACTGCATTTATTTGCATGGCATAAATATATATGTACATATTATGATACCAATATCCAAGGTCAAGTGAAACATATATCAGGAGGTCTTGTCAAAGGTGGAGATTATCACAAACGTGTGGGAGTCAGAGTTTAGGTAAGACAGAAAATGGAACAGGGTGCTAATAATAGTCGAGGGTACTAATGCCAACCTAGAACTGAGCATTAAATAGAGGCAAAAGGATACACATGACAACCTTTTAATGTATGTTCTGTAATCCATAGTCTGGAAGGGAAGGAAAAGAGAAAGAGAGAGAAAGGGAAAGAAATAAAGAACCTGCCATGGAGCAGGGCTGGGGAAGGGGGAGGGAACCGGGGATTTTGGTGGTGGGAGATGGGCACTGGTGGAGGGACGGGTGCTGAAACACTGTATGACCAAAACCCAAACATGAACTTTTTAATTGTATATCTTTTTATTTGTATATCTCACGGTGGTATAATAAAATACTTAAAAAAAATAAAAATTTAAATTTCAAATAAAAAAATAATTTTTTTATAATCTGTTACATAAGTTGGAATTCCTCACCCTGTTTCATCTCTGAGACACAGAATTCTAGTGAAGAGACATGTATAAATATTGTCGAGTTCTGGTATTGTGAAACATGAAACACAAAACTGTTAAATAGCAAAATTTAGACTCATCTAGATATTATACACCTAGAATAAAATATTTATCAAATACCACCTATTGGAATGTTTTACAATCTCTTTTTGTTTCCTATGTTGTTCTTAAGTTTAACTTTTTATGACTTTGCATTATATAGGCAATGCAGTATATATACACTCATGCTGCTTTGTTTATTCTTTAGCTTTTTATTCTCAATAGTGCATCTGTCTCAGCTCAGTGGGTTTCTCTCTCTCTATATATATAGTATGTATATATGTGTACACATAGATTTATGTACACATATAGGTATATACATGCTGTATGTGCATATATATGTACATATTTTTTATTTTTGGCATATGATCCTTCTCAGCCTTTTATCATCAATCTACTGGTGCTATAGAACTATTGCATTTTTAAAAGTCTACTGTTCTGTCTCCCATAAATTTTTAGTGACTAAACTAATTCAATTTACTTAACTTCGTTCTTTTGATAACATCAACATTCCCGCCACTCCCCACTTTCTTTAAACACTGTGGTTTACAAAGTTGTTCCCGATGGTTTGTCACAGGCACTCAGCATTCCAACACCAATCCCACCGCCACTGCCACTTTCCTTCCACCTCCATTTTCCAGCCATCCCTCAAGCTAATCCCATTAGCAGACCCACTATAATTTATTTTTATATTGCATGTTACACTAAATGGCTAATGGAGTGATAAACATACTTCAGTGAAAGTAAATTTGAGAAAATTGCTGTATTTACCATGGGGACGCTAAGTCCTTGTCTGAGGGTTTACTAAGCTGTTGTTGCTAGTTGAGCCTTCAGTGTTAATAATGTTGTTAGTCGAGCTGAATTGGCTTCTACGTTACATTCCCATCCAATCTGGTAGGCCCGTGCTGGGACATTAGTATTGTAGAGTTTGGTATTGTCACTCCAGAGACAATCCAGAATATTGAACTGGGCAGTCTGGCTGGAGGTATGCGGCAGTTGTTGGAGTGTGAGAGGGTCTGCGAGGGCTTCGGTAGGTGGGAACTTGGCCTGATGCCTCTGAACATCACCCCAGGGGTCTCCGCTGGGACTGGGTGTCTGAGAAAATTTTGCTGCTAACTTATCTCTTTTGAGATTTATGAGTCTTTGGAACAGGAATGGTAGATGAACTTACGTGGTGGTGTGATGGGGCCTGGGTCACATCTAACAGTTTCCATTTAACTGTTGTAGATATAGACCATGAGCAAATACTCTATGGTCTTGGGTTTATTATTGAGCTATCTATGTGAGAATTCAGTCTTACTTCTACAACCATTATTTTTCATGTCAAACTTATTTTTCATATTGTTAATTTAAGAATTTTTAAAAAAGACAGTATCCACACACCACATTGTTGGGGCCACAGCACCATGTTGCTGGTCCTTGGGGGCCATGCTGGGTTGGGGAACAAACTAGGAGCAAACCTTCTACCTGGCATCCATGTTCTCAGCCACCTAAGCTCTCTTATTGGCTGTCAGCATGGTCTTTCAACTGAATAGTTTCCTCCCTCAGACACTTATTTACTGGTTTTGGGTAATAACTGGCTGGCTCAGGGATCACTCCTGGTGCAGCTCAGGGATAATATGTGATGCTTGAGATCAAACTGGGATGATATGTGACACTTGAGATCAAACTGGGGTCAGCTGGTTGCAAGGTAAGAGCCTTGCCCCCTATACTGTCTCTTCAGTCCTCTGCCGTATATTTTAAAAGCCTTTTATATAGTAAAGTATTTTAACAGATGACCCACCCCATCTCACCCTAGATTCCTAGTGTTTTCCAACAGTGTATGATTTATTTACCATATACCTTAGTCTAAAAAATATCATCTTTCAATTTGTAGCACAGATAAAATCCTTGGGTAGTGTTTTATATCAGATGTAGGTAATTCTTACTGTGTAACAGAATTAACCCCAAACATAATA
This sequence comes from Cryptotis parvus, assembly GCA_021461705.1. Taxonomy (NCBI): domain Eukaryota; kingdom Metazoa; phylum Chordata; class Mammalia; order Eulipotyphla; family Soricidae; genus Cryptotis; species Cryptotis parvus. The sequence goes on along the minus strand of JAJIBD010007614.1, from coordinate 27,931 downwards.
ACAGAATATAATTTATTATCTCAGTTTAGGAAGGTTAGGAATTTGGGGGCAGTTTTGCTAGGTAGTTCTGCACCAGGGCTCCTAAGATTTGGGCTGCAATGTCACTTGGACGCTTATATGCTTTTTGTGAAGTCCTGATTCTGTAGTGACTTTTAGTTGTAGACTTAAGGGAAAATGACAGGAGAGCAGGAGTGTCCGAGACAGAAACAGCAGTCGCCTGTAATCTGATCTCTGAAGTGTCATGCTGTTATTTATCTGTAAGCTTTTGGTCTGCTTGCCCATATCTGGCTTAGGTGAGAAGGGACCATACAAGAGTTTAAGAAGCAGAAAGTGGGTAGAACCCACTTTCCAGATAGACCTGGATTTGATCCCCCGCACCAAATATGGTACCCTTCCGGGACAGCCAGGAGTGATCCTGGAGCACAAAGCCAGGAGTAGTCCCTGAGAGCAGTTGGGTTAAACCTCAAAATATAATGAACAGACAAATAAAGTGTAGTTTGGGGGAACTATCTTGAAGACTAACTGGTATAATTTCTTCAGCTTCCATCTAATGCTTCAAATGGAAGCATTCTAGGGTTGTAAGAGAAGCAATTAGCAAGTGCCACAGGAATTGATTAGTTATGGTGGATTTATACCAGGAGACCTTATAGGTTCTCTGGTTTATTCTACATAAATGATTACTAAACAATATACTCTGATTAGCTTCGTTATATATTTCAGGTGATGTAAACTTCTGCTTTATAGAGAACAGCCATCTCTGCGGTGAACTTGCAAAATTATATACACAATATTTAATTCCTTTTCATGAATTTATATGGAGATATGTAATAATGCTTTTTCATATAATGGAGGTTATGCAACAGTATGTGAAGATAGAGGGTATGGACTATGAATTCATTTTGTTTTTATTATTTTAATTGTGCAAAGAAATGTTAGGGGATAGAAGATGAGAGGATAAAATCTCAATTTACCGTCAGGGAGCTTAGGGTAATTACTGGTGTTAAAATAGTCCTAAACTTCAACCATTTATTCTTTTTTCTCTTACCTACTGGTTTTGATTTGATTATCTTCTCTGTCAGAGGTGTTGGGAAAATTAGTGAGATTATTTTTGTAGTAGATCTAATAAAAATATATATGTCAATGTCTTATCGAAATAAGGTGACTTTTTTAAACCTCTCTATGATGCCACAGCGGGGCATATAATAAATCCCATTATAGTTTTGCTCTGCTAAAGTAAATCTTGGAACTAGAATTGTAGAATTTCTATTGCTTCATGGTGAACCTAATTAATTTACAAATGCTTGTAATAGACTGAAGAAAAAATTAGATTGTAGGATTTCTTCTTGCCGTGCTATACCTTTGAATTTTGAAAGAATAATTTCTGAAAGGGTCTCCCGGAATTTTGTTATTTGTTATTATGATGGTATTGCATTAAGAAAATTAAACATATGAAGATTATTTATCACACACATAGAAAAAAGTATTGCTTTTTGTATCATAAAAGGATTCTGCTTTACAAAATAATGCACTGCTATATAATTACTATAAATAGGAAACATATCTAGAAATTCAAACTGAGTAATAGAAAGGTGATATATGCAGAACTTTGTTGAATTCTTCTAATTCAACTATGGAATTAAAGGAAAGCAATTTATCAGCATGAGATTTTATGATTTATCTGTGTCCGTGATGAGAGAAACCATTCAACCAAAATCTCAATTCATCTTTGGAAATTTGTAATTCTTATCACCAATAATCTTATTTAGCTTTCACCAATAAGTATGATCAAATTGATTTAAGTTCATCTAGGGCCAACTGTATATCTCAGGATTATATCAGTCAAGATTCTAAATGAGGATGTAGAACATACATGATCTTCTCTTGCATTGGTTGCCATGGAAGCTGCTCTTCTGGTTTGATTTGATCATTTTTTTATGTTTCAAGCAAGTAATTTGATAATTCTTTCCAAATGGAAAATGTCATAATGTCCCTACTATTAAATTGACACAATCAAATTGTTTCTTTTAACTTATATCAGTCTCTTCCTAATAGCCATAATAGTCTGGTTATTTTATTTACATTATAATACGAAGATTTAAGATACTAAGATCTGAATTTATGTATTTTATAAAGTGTGTCACTAAGGTCTCTTTGTTTTAAAATTTCCTCTTGTGTGCTTCTATAGAGGATAATCAAAAAGAAACAACTATTTTAAATATAAATATCAGTGTTTTTCTTGAGAAACTGTAGCTAATTGCAATTCGGTTAATGAAATATTTAGGTAAACGTATTCTTACTGCCAACTACCACCATCATCAAAAATGTATTAATGCGACATTTGAATGTGGGTTTGATCACACATAGCAAAACTAGAATTATGCCTGAGATGCTCTTGACTATTTAGTTCTCAGAATTTTCTTCCTAAAAGGAAAGCGGGAATAAAATGGACCATGCTATGAAATATCATATGCATTGAGGAACTTATAAGTGTCCTTAAATCAATCTCAAAAACTCAGCTGTCAGAGAACGCTGGGTTTCCCTACAAAATCTGGGAGCAGGGAGAGGGATCCCCTTCTGCCCCAGGGTGGGCAGATGGAGAAAGACTCATGGATTCAGCAAAGTTTCAAAAGCCTTTACTCACACTTGTTCTGGTATACAATTCAACAATAGGAAAACCCCAGACTTTAGGTTCCTAGCTGGGCCCTAGGTTTAGAATCCTAGGCCAAGATGACCACTACCATGAGCTAAAGCCCAACAGGGAAGAGGAAGAAGAAGAGAGAGAAGGCGGTAAGAGAGCAGGCTTTATATCTTTTCAGGCCTGACCAGTCCACATCACTGGATAGCAGTTAAGGTCAATTTCTTTAGGTGTGCTTTTTCCAGGACCTTACCTAGTCTCATTGAACTATTATTAATTATTGCCCAGCCACAGGCTGAAGGCCCTTGGTTTTCCAGCAGGCCCTGTGCAGATGGGGGGGTAAGGGCATGTATCTGTATCAATGGATATTCTACAGCCAGGTATATATTTCTTCAAACCTCCATACGATTCTTGTCTTTATTTCATAGTTATTTTGTATATTAGCTTTTATACTTATTAGAGAGCTACGCTTGCTTGCTTGGAGGCAAACAACATTTCTCTCTGGTCTAATTACTTAGTGATTCAATGTAGCCAGGTTAAAAAAAAATACTGGTGAGATCTATCTTGTCCTATGATGATTGTGGTAGCGTGAGAGAAAATATTTATACCAGCTAACATAGAATCCATGGTAAGATATTCTGCCACATAGAGTCACAGATCCAAACTGTCTTCCTGCACCTATCTACAAAGTGGCCTGCAGGAGGTAACTCCAGGCAAGATGCAGAGGCGCTGGGCAGCCGTGTTCTGCAACACTCAGCAGCACATATATTCTATGATTGCAGATAAGCTATCAAGTATGCGATTGTATATTATACTTAACTTTAACCTGCATGACAAATAAAGGCATTGTGAAATAAACAGGACGTTTAGTTTCAGGCTGGAGATAGAAAACAAGTTATTAGCCAGCAACTGCGGGCTTTCCTTTAGGTGGCAGTGTGTAGCAAGGAGAGGCCGCGACAGCTCCAGTACTGCATTGATCTCTAACAACAAACCATTAAGAAAAAAAAAATCAGTTTCTTATCACAAATGTGTTCTTGCATTTCTTGTATTTGGTTTATTTTTTACAATACCAATCTCTGGTTTGAATCTCCAAGAATATGTGCCTTGTATCATGAAATCATTACCACTCATTTTTGTTCAGTTCAAAACAATCTATTCTTTAATATGTGCTAAGCATTCTCTATAGTGTTATAAGACTTGTAGGTATTAAGAAATAATTTTTCAATGGTTGTCAGTACTGAGTTGGAAGCAAACAGCACAGCTTCTCTATCATATGATGATTTGCAAAACTGGAGCACGGAAGTTATCTGAAAAGTGATTACTGGTAAAATATGAAGGACAGATATAGACATTTTTTCTGAAATACTCTTCAAAAATACATACTTGGGCTTGAAATTTAGCGAATACATTCAAGTAGCTTCTCTCTCTTTTATTCTATTCCATTAGTTTTGTTGATTAGGCTTTACAGAGCCTTCCAAATACTTTATCATAAATTAAAATATGAAGCTATTCTTATTCCTTTCTGTGGTAACTATAAGCCCAGGTTGTACCCATTTCCCTTTTGAGTGTATAACTTTCATACCAAAAGAATAACTATGGAGACAGTTCTTAAAATGTTTTTGTTACTTTCTGTTGTTTTTGTTTTCTCTTCTCAGGAATTTTTGTTTTTGGAGTATAAGGGCGATTCTTCATTACCAATGTCCTTTGTAAAGAGGCAGTGGAGGAATTAGAGCTGTCCAAACATAACTGCCCCAAATCTTGATCAGAGACTTTATAGTTTTTTACATAATTATATTCTGTTCATGTCTGATTCAATTAGAAGTCTTTCCAACAGGCAGGTTAGAGCATCTGGAGCTTTTGATCTCCTTCAAACGTCTGATGTAATCAGGCCAAATGATTTCTTCAAAAGAGAGCACAAACCTTTACAGCCTCTCTCCCCAATTTCCAGTGATACCTTTAACCCTTTGGATCTCTTTGCAGCTGTCACCCTAACTTAATAGCAGGGTCTGGCTGCAACTTGCAAGCTCGACTATTGCAGAATGTTTAGCAGTCTCTGATGCTAAAGTATCAGTAATAGCTTACTTGCTTTCTCACTAAAAGAGCACTGAAATTCACTAATTAACCCTGTTTATTAAAATGATATTAAGCAAATCTCTAACAACTGAACTATTAAAGATAACCTTTACCAGCATTTTGACATCTGTAGCCTTGCTAAATTGAGAAAAGGATTTTTCTCTGTCTCTCTGATTTTTTTAGTGTATTCTAATTCATAAAAACAAGCTTTTGCCCTGACCCTAATTTGTTGCTTTCTATCTTCAAGCTATAAAATGCCCTCCACCGAGTCTCTTGTGTTTTATCAGACGTCACTTGTTTTTATGTTCCCTATTCCTTTTGTGCTTGATGCTTTTTTGTCCCTTTCAAGCTACTGTCCACGGGGCTTCAGTTCCCTGATGTTACTGTCCTACTCTATAAACTTCCTTCTGTGGGTGGGACATAGATCAGCTGCTGTTTAATAAAGCAGGCATCTCATTTCATTCCCTCCACATCCATCAAAATGTCTTTTCCTAGAACTGGCATTCTTCCACTATTATTTGGTTAACTTGCTACATACAAGTGATTTTTCATTTCTTGATTGGGGGAAAGGCGCTCTCAGGGGGTGATGTTTTTCTTGTTGAAATGGGGACTACCAGCTTCCTTCCTCGAGACAAAGAGCTTTCTCTTCTGCCACTTTGATAGCTAGCCAGCCTCCAGCACCTTGGTGCCACTAGTTTTTGTGACACTTAGTGATATTTGGAGGGACATCTTACCTGTTTAAGCTCATCTTGAATTAAAGAGGAAATGAGGGACAAAAGAAAAGTTATATTGCCTAAATTGATGAGCTGCTAAAATGAATGAGAAGAATAGTAATTTCGAATGGTTATGTGTATATATTTGTCTTTATTTGTAAGATATCAAATTATAGCATCCATGTATAAAGCCTCATGCATTTTATTCTGCTCACTCTTGAAAAACAAGCAAGAGTGATTTTTCTCATTTTGTGGATGAGCAAAATGAAGCGAGACTAAGTGAGCAGAAATATAGTGACAGAGGAGGGAATAAATGTCTCCTGATTCCAAGCCTGCTGCCTCCAGCATTTTGAAGCTGCTGGCTTCTATGAAAGTTAGTGATATTTGGAGGGAAATGTCACCATTGAAAGATACTGTAGATTCGGCTGGACCAAAGGGACTTTCTGTCGACCATAGAAATGCAAAACAGCGATACATTTTGGAAAAACTCTGTGGACCTGTATCTGCTAAAAAGAAGGCGATTTTCTGTGAGCTCTCCACAGTTCTTTTAACTGAGTGGAAGGGGCTCTTAAGATTATAGGATGTGAGAGAAACTTCACATCCTGCAAACTTCTAACTCTGTGATCCTGTGGAAGATCATGATTAAAATACTGTTCAAATCAGAATTTGGGGAAATAAGCATAAATCTTAAGATCTTAAATGTTCTGATTACGAATACAGAAAGTAACTATATGAGATGTTGAACATGTTAACCTGTTGTGGGAATCAGTATAAAATGTATATGATTATCACATTATTATACTATTTCTTTAAAACTAAATGTGGCAACCCTAAATATATACTACTTTTTGTTTTTTGATCATAGTATATAAGGGTGGAAAGAATAAAGCTAATGTTTGCTTTTTAAAAAATTATTATACCACCATGAGATATACAGATACAAAAGTGTTTATATTTGGGTTTCAGTCATACAGTGTTCCAGCACCCATCCCTCCACCAGTGCTCAGTTCCCACCACCAATGTCCCCTGATTACCCCCTCTCCCAGCCTATGTCTATGGCAGGCAATTTTAAGCTTCTCTCTCTCTCTCTCTCTCTCTCTCTCTCTCTCTCTCTTTCTCCCTCTCCCTTCTCTTACACATTGTGGCTTGCAATACATACATTTAGAGGTTATCATGTATATCCTTTTTGCCTTCTTTTAATGCTCAGTTCTACGCTGGTTCTATTATTTCCAATAATTATTAGTACACTGTTCCTTTCTCTGTATCTCCTAATCTCTGACACCCACACATTTGCAGTAGTTTCTACCCACTGACAAGACTTCCTGATCCATGTTTTGTCTGACCTTAGATATTGGTATTATGTAAAGCTATTATTTGGATATGGATTCTACCGCTCTTCCTTATCTACAGGTTAAGGAAGGATTTTTTTTTACTTTGAATAGCACTTTATTTTTTTTTAAGTATTTTATTATACCACCGTGAGAAATACAAATAAAAACATATACAATTAAAAAGTTCATGTTTGGGTTTTGGTCATACAGTGTTTCAGCACCCGTCCCTCCACCAGTGCCCATCTCCATACAAATAAAAAGATATACAATTAAAAAGTTCATGTTTGGGTTTTGGTCATACAGTGTTTCAGCACCCGTCCCTCCACCAGTGCCCATCTCCCACCACCAACATCCCCCGGTTCCCTCCCCCTTCCCAGCCCTGCTCCATGGCAGGTTCTTTATTTCTTTGCCTTTCTCTCTCTTTCTCTTTTCCTTCCCTTCCAGACTATGGATTACGGAACATACATTAAAAGGTTGTCATGTGAATCCTTTTGCCTCTATTTAATGCTCAGTTCTAGGTTGGCATTAGTACCCTCGACTATTATTAGCACCCTGTTCCATTTTCTGTCTTACCTAAACTCTGACTCCCACACGTTTGTGATAATTTCCACCTTTGACAAGACCTCCCGATATATGCTTCACTTGACCTTGGATATTGGTATCATAATATGTACATATATATTTATGCCATGCAAATAAATGCAGTCATTCTGTATCTGTCTCTCTCCTTCTGGCTAATTTCGCTCAACATAATCTTCTCCATGTCCATCCATTTATAGGCAAATTTTATAACTTCATTTTTCCTAACAGCTGCATAGTATTCCATTGTGTAGATGTACCAAAGCTTCTTTATCCAGTCATCGATTTTCGGGCACTCTGGTTGCTTCCAGATTCTGGCTATTGTGAATAATGCTCCTATGAACATAAAAGTAGGGATGGTGTTTCTGCTGCGTATTTTTGGTTTCCCAGAGTAGATTCCCAGGAGTGGTATGGCTGGGTCAAATGGGAGTTCAATTTCTAGTCTTTGGAGGAAAGTCCATATTGTTTTCCAGAAAGGCTGTACCAGCCGGCATTCCCACCAACAATGGATGAGTGTCCCCTTTTCCCCACATCCACGCCAGCACTTGTTGTTCTTGCTCTTTTGAATATGTGCCAGTCTCTGTGGTGTAAAGTGGTATCTCATTGTTGTTTTGATTTGCATCTCTCTGATGATTAGTGATGATGAGCATTTTTTCATATGTTTTTTGGCCATTTGAATTTCTTCCTTGCTGAAGTTTCTGTTCATTTCTTGTCCCCATTTTTTGATGGGGTTGTTTGTTTTCTTCTTGTAAAGTTCTACCAGTGCCTGATATATCCTGGATATTAACCCCTTATCAGATGTGTATTGGGTGAATATTCTTTCCCATTCTGTGGACTGCTTTTTGTATCTTAGTCACTGTTTCTTTTGAGGTGCAGAAGCTTTTTAGTTTCATGTAGTCCCATATGTTTATCTTTTCTTCTAGTTGCTTTGTTAGTGATGTTTCACCTTTGAAGATGCCTTTAGCTTCAATGTCGTGGAGGGTTTTTCCTATATTTTCTTCAATGTACTTTATGGATTCAAGTCTGATATTGAGATCTTTAATCCATTTTGATCTGATTTTTGTGCATGGTGTTAGACACAGGTCCAAATTCATTTTTTACATGTTGCTGCCCAGTTTTCCCAACACCACTTGCTGAAGAGGCTTAAGGAAGGATTTTTTTAAAAAACAAAACTCCCTATTTGTAATGGGATACAAATATGCTGCTTTTCTCATGGCTATAAAAGAGTAAACAAAATTAAATTTGGGACAAAATGAATGGAACTTGGAGTTATAATGCTAAGAAAAGTATATAAGTAAGTGAAATTCAGTTACTGATTATTTTATTCATAGAGGAATATGAATGAAGCAAACTATGAAAACAATGTTAGTAGCTCCTAAGGGGCTGGACGGATAGTACAGTTGCTAAGACACTTGCCTTGCTTGCATCTCTGCTGATCGCTTATTTTTTTCGCCTTTTTTTGTGGGGTGGGGGGTCACACCCGGCAATGCTCAGGGGTTTCTCCTGGCGCTGCACTCAGGAATTACTCCTGGCGGTGCTCGGGGGACCATATGGGATGCCGGGGGATTGAACCTGGGCTGGCACCAGCCGGCCGCCTGCAAGGCAAACACCCTACCTGCTGGACCATCGCCTGGGCCCCTCGCTTATCTTTTATGATACCTGACTCTTATCAGGAATGATCCCAGAGCTCAAAGCCAGGAGAAGCCCTTGAACATGCCCCATTTCTCCCCACCCCAAAGAAAAGTAACTCTGACTTGGTGAAAACTGGTGTTTAGTTAAGAGGAAGGAAAGGGACGATAGGAGAAATGTGTTGAAGAGTGTTTTGGGAGGATGGGGTGGTCTGAGACTTTAGTAGTGGGTGTGGTGACTTTTATACACATATAGAGTTATCAAGCTATAACTTAGAAATCATATACTATTAGGAACTAAGAATAAGTAAATAATGATAAAAGTGAAAGCAAAGAATTCCACAGTCTTTGACTTTTTGGGCACTCATCAATTTTGGAAAAAATTGATAGTAAAGAAAAATTATTTACTTTTCTTTTTCTCCCATTAAACATACATTTGTTTAAATATTACTGTGACTCACGTGACACAAGAAACGTAACAACTGTACATTCACTAAGTATCAGTAATCACTTGATCACTTGATCACTTGAATCCTGTTATTCATCGATTTGCTTGAGCGGGCACCAGTAACATTTCCATTGGACCCTATCACGTGCCAATGTAGCCCAATGGCATCTGGTTGATTCAGGAATATGAAGAGCCTCAAACCGTTCCTTCAGGGTCTTAACAAGGAAGTCTGACCATCTTATAGGTGGGCGGCCATGTGATCTTTTGACATCCTGTGGGATACAGTCGGTAATGGCTCTAGTCCAGCAGTTGTCTCCAAATCGCATTACATGTCCAGCCCATCTGATTTTCGAAGCCTTGGCAAACGAGACAGCGTCCCGATTCTGGAATAGCAACGGAGGTCAGAACTCCGGATTCCTTCACTCACTTGAGTGAGACATGATATTCAAGCAAAGCTCTTTCGATTCCTCTCTGGGAGACCCGAATAGCATTCTCATCCTGCTTTCGTAGGGGCCCAGGTCTCTGAGGCATATGTTAATGCAGGGAGAACAGTGGATTCAAGAGATGTGCCCAGAGCCGGAGGTTCTTTGTCCTTTTAGCTATTTCTTCAATGCCTTTGTAGGCATTCCATGCTGCTCTCTTCCTCCTGCGCAGCTCAGGTTTTAGGTCGTTCATCATGTTGACTTCTCGACCTAGGTACACATAACAGCTGCATTTAGAGATGTTTGTTCCATTGAGAGTGAATGGGGCCTCAGGAACTAGTTCATTTTCATGACAATAGTTTTCTTCAGATTCAGCTGTAGACCTATCCTTCCAAATTCTCGGTCAAAGTCAGCCAGCATTTGTGCCGCTTGGCTAATGTTTGATGTTATTAGAACGATGTCATCAGCGAAGCGGAGGTGGTGTAGTTGTCGACCATCTATCTTCACTCCCATTCCTTCCCATTCTAATTGTTGCATGATGTTCTCGAGGGTGGCGCTGAAGAGTTTTGGTGAAATGGTATCACCCTGTCGAACCCCTCTTTTGACATCAGTGATCACTTCTTTGTAGAATGGTGAGATCCTGGTGGTGAATCCGTAATACAGCTCACGAAGGATCTTGGTGTATTGGTTTTGAACACCCTGTTTGGCTAGGGCTTCGATGACTGCTTCAGTCTCCACAGAATCAAAGGCTTTCTGTAAATCAATGAACGTGAGACCGAGCGGCATCTTGTACTCCTTACAAACCGCAATGAGCTTGGTTACTGTGTGGATATGGTCGATTGTGCTGAATCCTTTCTGGAAGCCTGCTTGCTCCCATGGTTGTCCTTCATCTAGTGTTCTGCTAATTCTGTTCAGGGTGACTCGTGTAAACAGCTTGTAGATGACAGACAACAGGCAGATGGGGCGATAGTTGCCGATGTCGTGAATGTCTCCCTTCTTGAACAGTAGAACTGTTCTGCTGGTTTTCCACTGGGAGGGCACCTTGCATTCAGACAGGTAGCTTATGAAGAGCCAAGCTAGTGTATTGATAAGTACCGATGGCAGATTCTTCAGATGTTAGGGTCTGACTTTGTCTGGGCCTGGTGCTGTTCTCTTCTTTACCGATGAGATGGCATGTCAGATTTCAGAAGGGAGAACGTTGGGAATGACATATGCATCCTGTGGAATTTGGTATGTCGGCAGGTGGATGTGGCTATCAAAGAGATTTGAGTAGAAGTCCTGGATGATCTTCTGCATTGCCTTTCTAGAAGATGTGATAGATCCATCAGGGCGTCGGAGGGCAGTCATCTTGGTCTTATAGTTGGCGAAGGACAGGTGGGCCTGTATCAGTAATAACTAGTTTATATTCATTAGTTGAACAAATCAGTCAAAATGTGTGTAATTGACTAAGTATCATCTTTGGTATTGGATCACTTGATCATTTGACTTCCTGTTATTCATCGATCTGCTCAAGCAGGTGCCAGTAACATTTCCATTTGACTCTATCACGTGCCTGTGTAGCCCAATGGCATCTGGTTGCTTCAGGAATATGAAGAGCCTCAAACCTTTCTTTCAGGGTCTTGATGAAGAAGTCTGACCATCTTGTAGGTGGCGGCCATGTGATCTTTTTAACCTCCTGTGGGATCCAGTCCATAATGGCTCTAGTCCAACGGTCATCTCCAAATCGCATTACATGTCCAGCCCATCTGATTTTTTGATGCCTTGGCAAACGAGACAACATCCCTGACTTTGGAACAGTGACAGAGCTCAGAATTCCAGATTCCTTCTCTCACTTGAGTGAGGCGTGATATTCCAAGCATAGCTCTTTTGATTCCTCTTTGGGAGACCTTAATAGCGTTCTGATCCTGCTTTTGTAGGGCCTAGGTCTCCGAGGCATATATTAATGCAGGTAGAACAGTGGAATCGAAGAGATGTGCCCGGAGCCAGAGGTTCTTTGTCCTTTTAGATATTTCTTCGATGCTATTGAAGGCAGTCATGCCACTCCCTTCCTCCTGCGCAGCTCAGGTTTTAGTTTGTTCATCATGTTGACTTCTCGACCTAGGTACACGTAACTGCTGCATTCAGAGATGTTTGTTCCATTGAGAGTGAATGGGGTCTCTGGAACTAGTTCATTTTTCATGAATATAGTTTTGCTGAGATTCAGCTCTAGACCTATCTTTTTGGTTTTGGATAGAAAATCAAAATTAGAAGGCACCAAAATTAGTAGATAATCAAAATTAGATGCTGTCTGTATCATAGTGTCCATCATCATCGAAGGAAAAAACTAGAAAATATGATGGGTTCTGATATCTGACTCCAAGACTTGCAGTAAAGCTACTAATGTTATAATAGGCAAGCAGTGTAATATTGATAAAATGATAGGCAAATATATGAATGGAATAGAATAGGGAGTTTAATAACAGTGAGTTATATAAGTAACTTATTTTTAAACATTTAAAATCATGGACTGCTTTTATGAGCTTGTGGACCATTCTTGCACATGGGCCACTCTGATCTTCTCTATCACTGTATCACTGTCTTCCCGTTCATCATCGATTTGCTTGAGTGGGCACCAGTAACATCTCCATATGTCCTGTCTCATGCAAGTAGAGCCCAAGGGCATCTGCTTGCTCCAGGAACATAAAGAGCCTCAAAACCATTCCATCAGGTCATGGGAATGAGGTCTATAATTGTTACTGGTATCTGGCATATCAAACATGTCATGGTAGCTTGCCAGGCTCTGCCGTGCGGGTAGCATACTCTTGTAATCATCTCAAAATCCAGCATTTATTGATGAACCGCGTGGCCGCTTGTGGCTGAGTGAGCCGGGCTGTGTTAGGCTGGTCTGCTGGGTGGAGTTCTGATGAGGGGGAAGTCCGGATGTGGAAAATGGAGGTCCTCATGGAGTGGGGGTCATCTGCCTTGTTGTGAGGCTCTGCTGGGGTGGCGGGCCAGGGCTAGAACCTGCCATCCCTCCCGGGCACCTCATGAGCGGCTGGGCACAGTAAGAGCCAGTAGCAGCTCTGCCCCATGTCTGTCTCTGGATCAGCATACCTGGGCGGATTAAAAAAGACTGCAGCAGGGTGGATCTCGATGAGCCGGGCTGTGATAGGCTGGTCTGCTGGGTGGAGTTCTGATGAGGGGGAAGTCGGATGTGGAAAATGGAGGTTCTCATGGAGTGGGGGGGTCATCTGGCTTGTTGTGAGGCTCCGCTGGCGTGGCAGGCCAGGCCTAGAACCTGCCATCCCTCCCGGGCACCTCATGAGCGGCTGGGCACAGTACGAGCCAGTAGCAGCTCTATCTTCTCTATAGTGTTTAAATTTTAATACACTTACAGGTGAAATGAGCACAAAGCAATTTGTTTTTGACAGTGGAAGAAAATAAGCTAATAGAAAAAAAAGAGACTTTTATTTTACCCAATGATGTTGGAACAATTAGCCTTCTACATGCAGGAAATGAATATAGATACAAATATTATATTATCCAAATCCAACAAACAAATCCTCAAGACAGATTCCACACCCACAGTAAATGTAAGATAAGATGTAAATCCATATAACTCTTGAAGATCGCAGGAGAAAAATCAAGATGATCTTGGGCTTGGCAGTGACTTCCCAAGAGTGAGAGCCATGAAAGAAGGAATAAGTTGAACTTCTACTTTGCGAAAGACAAAGTCAGAAATATTAAAAGTCAAGTCACAGACTAAAAGTTTCAGAAGGGGTAATGGGATGGCTGCTGGAACACTGCATGACTGAGACCCAAGTATGAGCATCTTTTAATTGTATATCTCATAGTGGCATAATAAAATTTAAAAAATAAAATAAATGAAAGTTTCAGAAGGCAGCTGATAAAGGTCTGTTAGATAAATATGCAAAGGACTCTTAAAACAAATATTAAGAAAACAACTTGATTACAGTACAGGTCAGAGAGCTTACCAAAAAGATGGTGATGGCAACAGAACTTCATAGTCCATGTTATTAGGAAAATGAAAATGAAAACGCTAATGAGATGCTGTTAATTTTACCCCGATAAAATGGTTAAAATTCAGAACACTGACAACAAGGCACAAGTACCAGGAAGAATACAGAGAAAGAGAAATTCTCATCCATACATATATATGTATGTATTTAAGTGATTTATCATTGGTTTGCATGATAGAATTTCAAGAGTTCAACATTCTCCTACGTGTGTAGGAATCTCTGGATGTGCTACCATAGTCTAGTTCCATCCCATCACCCCGAAGAGATCCCACTACCTGATTTCCTTTCCACTTGGTTAATACCACAGTTTTCACCAAATCTAGGGTATAGTTTTGATGGTTTTCTTCCAGATTATTTACTTTAGTAGTATTTGTGCTCCACATATTAATGAACTACTCTGTCATTGCTTTTCACTTCCTTGTTTTATTTAGCATATCAGCTCAAGTCCATTCATTAAAAATGACTACACAGCTCTAGGTCCAAAGCCTTACTGTGGAGAAATTTGGAGGATTTTAAAAAAAGAGGTAGAAGCTTCTATTCTCTTATGAAACCAACACACCTTTCCCATATATCACAGCAGTCACTTTCCTTAGTAAATAACAATAGCATTGCAAAGTATACCTGTACAGACCCCATGCATATATGTATGGTAACTTTAATTATAATGACCTATAATTATAATGGGTCATAATGACCTATAATCATAATGACCCATAATCGTAATGACCCATAAAGAGCCATAGAAAACTGGACCCAAACTGGGTTTAGCCCTAGCATGACATGTTCCCCAGCAATCTCTGGGTGTGACCCAGGAGGCTCCCAAACACTGCAAGAGTGATCCTAGTGGAAACTGGTAGTATAAGGCCTGAACGATCCTTGGACTCTTGCATTGAGCTATCGCCCAGTGGGATAAGTATTGCTGGGATTGCCCAGACGCCTTGGTTACCATTTGGTTCCCATTGCCTTTACCCCTCAAAAGCTGATTATAATGGGGTACATATATATGCTTAAAAGAAATAGATAATCATATTTGGTGTTTAAAAATAGATTGTGAAGGCATGAAGAGATATGGAAGATTCCTAATTGCATATTGCTAATGATAGAAGTGAGTCTGAAAAGACCACCTATATGATCCAACTATAGAGATTTTGAGAGTCAGAACCCTTGACAGTTAGAATTATCATTATTGATAGGAGCTAGGGATGAACATACTATATGCAGAATCGAACAATTATTTAGGACTATAAAACTATTGAGCTTAGTGTTCTAATGGTGGATATAAATAGTTATGAAACTTTCCAAAGCTATTAAAATATGCATCATGAAGATGAGTCCTAATGATAACTTCAGCACCCCTCCCCCATTGAGGTTTATTGTGATAAATGTTTCATTGTGGTAGGGAATATTTGTATCTTCTGCTTAATTTGCTGTGCACCTAAAAGTACACTAAAAATCTGCTAAAGGTCTATTGAAACAATATAAAGGAATGCATAATTATGTGACTAAATCTATAAGCTAGTTATTCAAATTAGAAATACATTAATACTGTCTTAAATTATTAAAAACACTTAAAGGAAGTTGGGCACAAGTTGATTCATGGTGGCTACAGGCCACTTGTGGAAAGTGGGATAACATTACAAAGTTATTTGTTCTCAGAAACAGTATTTTCTATTCTAGTAGAACAAAACTATTTTCTCAGAATATTAGTATACATTCTTGGATCAGAACAAGAGTCTAATCTTTAACTGATTCCTAAAATGTCTTTTGAAAAAACTTTTTAAAAACGGTTTAGTAGTCATTTACAACAAAACATGTTCACAAAATTGTGATATAAAGGCCATATAGAGCAAACCTATTGCTAACATCACATTCAGCAATGAAAATTTGGAACTCTTCTCTCTGAGATTACGCTCAAGATGAAGATTACAATTTCACTATCTTAGTCAACATAGGACTGGAAATCCTAATTCTAATTGCTGGAATTCCACAGCAATTAGACAAATTAAAAGGACTGAATTGTAAAAGTCAAATTATTGCTATTTGCAGATGACATTTATACACAGAGACTTGTGTATTTTTTTGACCATCAAACATACCACTAAAATAAATAAACAATAAAATTCGTAGTGAAATAAATGGAAAGAGCTGAGTGAGCTAAGCCAGGGGTTGGGAATAAAAGGTTTGGGAATCAAAATGTGTGGGATGATAATATGGAGGGATATTGATATTTTGGTTGTCGGTGTGATATGTAGCATAGTCACTTGTCACTTGTCTTCTCGTTGTTCATCGATTTGCTCGACTGGGCTCCAGTAATGTCTCCATTCATTGGGAAAAAACTGGGTCCCCTGGGATGAACTCAGAGCTACGAGCCTGGGAAGCTACCCCTGGTGTATTCAATATGCCCAAAACAGTAACAATAATGGACCTCATTCAGCAGAGTATACTTAGAAAATAAATATTGACATTACTTTAAATCATGGGATCTCAATAAATAAATAATCACAATGGGTTTGGAAAGTATATGTTGATTTAGAGCTATACTAAAGGAATCAATTCAGAACATTCATTATCATTCCTGTTTTATGTCCTCTTTTTTCATTTTAGCTACCTGTGTATTACTTAACTTGGTGACAAAACACTGATTAGTATAAGGATTAGGAAAACAAAATCTAAATAACAATTAGAAGTTATTTCAGTGCAGACAACTTCAAATTACATGGAGCAATTATTATTAACACTTAATTAAATATTATTTGAACATGGTAACTACTAAATGATGATTCTGATGGAATCTTTAGAGTTATATACACTGCAAAGGAAATGATAGCTAGATTTTCCAATGATTTTTAATGCAAGTTTATCTAGAGAGGTTGCATTAAAACTTGTTGAAATCAAGAATATTAGCATAAAATATTGGGCACCAGGATCTATTATAAATTACATGTTAAACAAAGGATTATTTTACGGTTTCACATTTTATTTTATTTTATTTTTAAATTTTTTTATTATACCACCATGAGACATACAATTACAAACGTGTTCACAATTGGTTCTCGGTAATACAGTACTCCAGCACCCATCCCTCCAACAGTGCCCCATTTCCACCACCAATGTACCCCACCCCTTCCAACCACACCCAGGCTGCCTCAACAGCAGGTAGCCCTGTTTCCTCTCTTTCTCTCTCTGTCTCTCTCTGCATCTCTCTCCTCTTTTTTTTACACATTGTGGCTAGCCCTGTAGATATTTAGAGTTTATCACTTAAGTCTCTTTGTGTATATTCAATGTTGAGTTTTAATCTGCCATTACCATTTCCAACATTTAGTAAAACACTGGTATCTATATCCTATTAATGAATGCAGTCATTGTATGTCTGTCCTTTTCCTTCTGACTAATTTCACTCAGCATGATAGTCTTCATGTCCATCCATTTGCAGGTAAATTTCATAATTTCATCTTTTCTGACAGCTGCATAGTATTCCATAGTGTTTATGAGCCACAGTTTCTTTAGCCAGTCCTCTCTTCTCAGGCATTTAGGTTGTTTCCAGATTCTAGCTATAGTGAATAGCGCAGAGATGAATAAAGAAGTACAGGTAGTTTTTCTGCTCTGTGTTTTTCGGTCTCTCGGGTATATTCCCAGGAGTGCTATTGCTGGATCAAATGAGAGCTCAATGCCTAGTTATCGGAGGAATGCCCATATTGTTTTCCAAAAAGGGCTGGACGAGTCGGCACTCCCACCAACAGTGGATCAGAGTCCCTTTTTTCCCCACATCCACGCCAGCACCGGTGTTCTTGCTGTTTTGGATGTGTGCCAGTCTCTGTGGTGTGAGATGGTACCTCATTGTTGTTTTGATTTGCATCTCCCTGATGATTAAAGATGAAGAGCACTTTTTCATATGCCTTTTGGCCATTCAAATTTCTTCTTTTTTGGAAGCTTCTGTTCATTTCTTCTCCCCCATTTTTTGATGGGGTTGGCTGTTTTTTTCTTGTGAAGGGCTACCAGTGCCTGATATATCCTGGATATTAACCCTTTGTCAGATGGGTAGTGGGTGAATATCCTTTCCCACTCTCTGGATTGTGTTTGTATCTTGGTCACCATTTCTTTTGAGATGCAGAAGCTTTTCAATTTCATATAATCCCATTTTTTTTTATCTTTGCTTCCATTTGCTTGGTCAGTGGTGTGTCATCTTTAAAGATACTTTTCGTTTCGGTGTCGTAGAGCGTTTCTCCTATGTTTTCTTTGATGTGCCTTTTAGATTCATGTCTGATGTTGAGATCTATAACCCATTTTGATCTGACTTTTGTGCATGGCATTAAAAGGAGGTCTAAGTTCATTTTTTTACACGTAGCTGCCCAGTTTTCCCAGCACCATTTGTTGAAGAGGCTTTCTTTGCTCCACTTAATATTTTTTTGCTCCTTTATCGAAGATTAAGTGGTTGTATATTTGTGAGTGCGTTTCAGGATACTCAGTTCTATTCCATAGGTCTACAATTCTGTCTCTATAGCAATACCACACTGTCTTAATTACAACTGCTCTGTAGTAGAGCTTGAGATTGGGGAAAGTGATACCTCCTATCTTCTTTTTTCCCAAGGATTGCTTTAGCTATTCGTGGGGTTTTATTATTCCATACAAATTTCAGGAGTGTTTGTTCAATTTCTTTGAAGAACATCATGAGTATCTTTATAGGTACCACATTGAAACTGTATAAAGCTTTAGGGAGTATTACCATTTTGATAATGTTAATCCTTCCAATCCATGAGCAGGGAATGTGTCTCTATTTCCTCAGGTCTTCTTTTATTTCCTGAAGTAACCTTTTTGTAGTTTTCTTTGTAGAGATCCTTTATATTCTTTGTCAAACTGATTCCTAGGTATTTGATTTTCTGGGCGTAATTGTGAATGGGATAGTTTCTTTAATGTCCCTTTCTTTCTCTTTCGCTGTTTGCATATAGGAAGGCCATTGACTTTTGGGTATTGATTTTGTACCCTGCCACTCTACTATAGGACTGTATTATTTCTAGGAGCCTCTTGGTAGAGAGTTTTGGGTTTTGCAGGTATAATATTATGTCATCTGCAAATAGTAAAAACTTGGCTTCTTCCCTTCCTATCCGGATGCCCTTAATGTCTTTTTTCTGGGCTTTTTGTGTTTGGGGAGACTTTTGATTACTGATTCAATCTCCTCGATGGATATAGGTGAGATAGGTTTGTTGAGCTATTCCAAATCTTCTTGTTGCAGACGTGGGGGGCTATAGGAATTCAAGAATTTGTCCATTTCTACTAGGTTCTCTTGTTTCGTGGCATACAGGCTCTCATAGTAATCTCTGATGATCTTTTGAATTTCTGTGGTTTCTGTTGAGATGTCCCCGTTTTCATTTCTGATTCTATTTATTTGGGTTCTCTCTTTTCCTTTTCTTACAAGTCTTGCAAGTGGTTTGTCAATCTTGTTTATTTTTTCAAAGAACCAGCTTTTGGTTTCGTTGATCTTCTGGATTATTTTTTGACATTCCATCTCATTGATTTCTGCTCTGAGTTTTATTATTTCTTTCTTTCTCCTTGGGCTACTTTTGTTGATTACTCTCTAAGATTTTTAAGTTGTGAGGTCAGACTGTTTATGCTGGCCTTTTCTTCTTTTCTGATGAATGCTTGAAGAGCTATGAACTTGCCTCTTAATACTGCTTTTGCTGTATCCCATAAGTTCTAGTAATTCGTGTCTTCAGTCTCATTTGTTTCCAGGAATCTTTGGATTTCCTCTTTGATTTCTTTTATGACTTGCTGGTTGTTCAGCAGTGAGCTGTTTAGTTTCCAGGTACTTGGTATTGGTCTCCATTTTTGTGTACAATTAACTTCTATTTTCAGTGCCTCATGGTCTGAAAAAATAGTTGGCACAATTTCTATCTTCTCGATTTTATGGAGGTATGATTTATGGCTCAGCATGTGATCTATTTTGGAGTATGTTCCATGTGCACTGGAGAAGAAAGTATTCAGCTTTTTGGGGATGAAATGCCCTGTATATGTCTACCAGCCCTCTTTCTTCCATCTCTTCTTTTAGGGCCAGTATTTCCTTGGTACGTTTCAATCTTGTTGATCTATCCAGGGTTGATAGCGCAGTGTTGAAGTCTCCAACTGCAATTGTGTTGCTTCAATGTTCTTTGAAGTCAATTAGTAGTTTTAGGTATTTTGCTGGCCCTCGTTGGGTGCATATATGTTTAATAGCGTGATTTCTTCCTGATATATGCATCCCTTGACTATTAAGAAGTGACCTTCATCGTCCCTTCTGACCTTCTTTAGCCTGAACCCCAGCCTTTTTGGATGGGTTCTTTGAGTGAAGGATTGTTTTCCAGCCTTTTATTTTGAGCCTGTCTTTGCTCCGATTGTTCAGATGTGTTTCTTGAAGGCCGTAGAATGTCGGATTCAATTTTTTTTGATCCATTTTGCCACTCTGTGTCTCTTAACTGGTGCATTTAGACCATTGACATTGTGAGAGATTATTGTCATGGGATTTTTGTGCCATCTTTCTGTATAGATTGGTTGTTCTTTTTGGGTTATGTCTCGTCTTATAGTAAATCATTCAGTCCTTCTTTTTAAGGTTTGTTTTGATTTTACAAATTTCCTAAGCTGTTGTTTATCCAAGAAGTTGTATATCTGTCCTTCAAATCTGAGTGAGAGTTTAGCTGGATAAAGAATTCTTGCTGAGGCATTCATTTCATTAAGTTTTTTTACTATATCCCACCACTGCCTTCGGGCTTGGAGGGTGTCTTCTGAGAAGTCTGCTGAAAGTCGAATGGTTGCTTCTTTGCATACAATTTCCTTCTTTGATCTTGCTGCCTGAAGAATTATATCTCTGTCTATAGAATCCATTACTTTGACTAGGATGTGTCTTGGGGTCTTTCTATTGGGGTCTCTTCTTGCTGGTACTCGTCGGGCTTCTTGGATCTAGATGCCTTCATCCTTTAACTCAGGGAACTTTTCAGCCAGGATGTTTTTAACTGTTTTAATTTCCTTGGGGTTACTTTCCTGTCCCTCTGTTACTCCGATAATTCTTATGTTGTTCCGCCTGGCTTCATCCCATTGTTCTCTGTTCCGTTGCTGATCCATTTTCCGATCTTTTTCCATCTTATGTAGTTCTCTGAGTGCTTTCTGCAGCTCATCTTCAGTCTCACTGATTCTCTGTTCCGCTGCTGTCATCCTACTGTTGAGAGCCCCGATTGTGTTTTTCATTTCATCTACTGAGTTTTTAAGTGATGTATTTCTATTTGCATGGTTCTCATTTCTGCTCTCATTTCCCCCGTAATTTATTGACTGCCCTTTCAACTGCTTCGTTTATGTTCTCCTGTATTTTATTGGACATTTGATCCATTTTTTATTGAGCTCCTTAAGCATCCTACCAATTTCTTCTCTAATTTCATTGTCAGAGTGATCATGCACATCTGTATTCTTTTTTGAGTCTTCAGGGTAGATTCCTTCATCTGTTCTTCGAACTGGGGATCTGTGTTGTTTCCCCATGGTGTTGCGTTGTTCAGGAATAGATTCCTCTAGTGTACTGTTTCTTTTTTCTTGAGGGTATTACCTTTCTTTGGTGTTGAATTTTCTACTTTTTTGTATTAATAAGCGGCCGCTCCGCCCGCCCCGCCAGCCGCACACCCCAGGGGGAATACCTGAGGCGGAGACAGGCCAGAGTGAGAGTTCAAATGTCCGTTTACTTCCGGTTCTGCTCGGACTTCTGGGGGTTATAGTTCCACCTTCTGCCGAGGCCTAGGGGTCTACCACGACCCCAGGTGCCCGCCCGGCCAGCCGCACACCCCAAGGAGAATCGGTTTCACATTTTAAATAATTGTTCTGATCAGATTTAAAGTCAGCTAATCCCTTGATATTTTTGATAGTGCATATTGCATATATAGAGAGTACACTTAAATCTTTGAATTAAACCTGAATGGAATTTTAAAAATTCTTACTATATTAAATATATTTGTTTAGATAATAAACACATATACTTGGTTTTGTTTTAAAATTGTGATATAGTACTGCAAGGAATATTTATTTTCTATTAAACCTATTAAATTCACTTATTTGTTACCTCTTTAAAATGTATTTATTCAAAATACCATTGTCTATCATAATAATGCAAATTTTATAGACATATAAAAGTTTACTCTTTTAAAAAAACTTATCCATAAATTATTTTTTGTTAGGGGGACCACACCTCACGGTACTCAGGTCTTACTCCTGCCTTTGTACTCAGGGATCACTTCTGGTGGAGTTCAGGACTATGGGGTCAGGGATTGAGCATGAGTTGGTTGATTCAAGATAACCATCCTACCTGCTGTACTATCATTCTATCCACTGCATTATATTTCATGAGTAAATTACACCAATGCCTAAATATTTTGCTATGTGTGCCATCAAGTACCCACGTAAGGTATTTTTTATTGTATTATGTTGTGATTTTTGAGTAACTTTTTGTCATTTGTTCTCTAACCATGAGTACCCAGAGAAGTTGTTTGGAAGCTATTGGTTCTGGGTATCACTGTATCACTGTATCACTGTCTTCCCGTTCATCGTCGATTTGCTCGAGCAGGCACCAATAATATCTCCATATGGCCTGTCTCATGCAAGTAGAGCCCAAGGGCACCTGCTTGCTCCAGGAACATAAAGAGCCTCAAACCATTCCATCAGGTCATGGGAATGAGGTCTATAATTGTTACTGGTATCTGGCATATCAAATACGACATGGGTAGCTTGCCAGGCTCTGCCGTGCGGGTAGCATACTCTTGTAGCCATCTCAAAATCCAGCATTTATTGATGAACCGCACGGCTGCTTGCAGCTGCGTGAGCCGGGTGTGATAGGCTGGTCTGCTGGGTGGAGTTATGACGAGGGGAAGTCCGGATGTGGAAAATGGAGGTCCTCATGGAGTGTGGGGTTGTCTGGCTTGTTGTGAGGCTCTGCTGGGGTGGAGGGCCAGGGCTATAACCTGCCATCCCTCCCAGGCACCTCATGAGTGGCTGGGCACAGTGAGAGCCAGTAGCAGCTCTGCCCCATGTCTGTCGGTTCTGGGTATTCTAGTTTATTGGTAGAAACTGTTTCCCAATAAATACTATTTATGAGATATTTGGATAATGTAGATACATATTATTTTTATTTCAGAAATAAAGCACCCTACCAAATAAAGAAGCTTTCTTTGGGACTTAAATAGAGTGTGTTGCCCAGAATTTCTCAATGTAGACCGAAAATTCTTCAGAAACTGTTGGGTGACACATCCTACTGAGCCTTAGCCTCCAGCTACACTTAGCTTATGTGGAGAGCTGGTCCCTGCCTTTGGGGAATCTCCGAGCAGACACAATGGGAGTTCAGGCAGAATTTGACTGATTTCATAATTTTATATGGCATAAATATTTTTATTATGAATCTCTCTTGCCCCAGATCAATATTCTGTTCACACAGGTCCCGCGTGGGACATACATGTAGATATCCCAAGAGTACTTGTCCACCTTGGATCAACCATAATATAATCAATTCTCCTAGTTTAGAGACATGCCAGTGCACCTCCGGGCAAACTAACGTGTCTCTGACTCTAAAGTTAATGCCAAAGTGAATTATTCTGGTGGATTTGGACCTTAGTGGGATTCAGTGTCTGGGATCTGCTAGCTCTATATTCATAGTAAAAAGTATTAATGCCATTTCCTACAAATTACATTCTGAATTGCTTTGTGGTTCAGAGATGCAGCCCCTCCTCTCTCTGCTAGGGAGATTTTGCCTCTGGAAATCAGCTCTGGCTTTTTGTGAAGCTTGAGCCAATGGCCCACCTAACGATCTACATTTCAAAAGGTCATTTACCTGACTTCATCTCTAGATAGCCCAACCCATGATGGGCTGGGCTGGAAGACTTTGGCGGCCTTCAGTCTATAAAAGAAGCTAGGAAAAGAAGAAGGGGGCCATTTTGCCATTTTGGCTTTCCTTGGCGTTTGCTTCTCTCCGTCCTCTCCGTTTTCTGTTGGGAGAACACACCACATGTGGTGGCAGCCATCTTGGCCTATGTGTAGCCGGGGGCAGTGGGGGAACCTAGAGTCCAGGGTTTTTCCTGTTCTTGGATTGTATATCAGAACCTGTGATAGTGAAGTCTTTTAAAACTGCGCCGGAGGGGCCGGAGCGATAGCCCAGCGGGTAGGGCGTTTGCCTTGCACACGGCTGGCCTGTGTGGGCCTGGGTTCGATCCCGGCATCCCATATGGTCCCCGAGCACCGCCAGGAGTAATTCCTGAGTGCAGAGCCAGGAGTAACCCCTGAGCATCGCCGGGTGTGACCCAAAAAGCAAAAAAATAAATAAATAAATAAATAAATAAAACTGCGCCGGATTCCTGAGTTTTCATCCATTCCCCTCCGATTTTGGAGATAGAAGGCAACTCACTTCCTGGTATTGTTGGGGACCCCAGTGGTCCCTGACAAGAAACAGAATTAGATTTCTCTGATTTTGATAAAAATCCATATGCAAACTTAGGAAGAAGTCAAGTCAGCGTGGTTTAAATCAGGGATGAAGTACTTAGTACTTCTAAAGATGAAGTATTGCTGAGCACCCATCCCTCGGAGGTTCAGCTGAGGGTGGTTGACATTAGTGTTTCTTATATAGTGGGCTGTCCTATAAAATTATGTCTGAATATCTGCCGTTGCGGGTGAAAGGCATATGTAGAAAACCCTTTTCTCATTTGCTATGTGGAAGAGGCTGCAGTGCAGAGCCCCCTAGGATAGTATTTTTCTATGTATGATTCATCAACCCCTTGAATGAGAATTGGTGTTTGGAAATTTCAGGGCCCCCAAACTATACACACAGCATTAGAATATTTTGAGTACTGGGAATCTTAACTTTTAATAAGCTCCCCAGGTGGTTCTAGTGCCCTTTAAACTATAATATCTGCATGGAAAGCCAGAACATACAAAACTGATGCCAGAGAAGTATGTTTCAATAATGTGGCTTTTATGTGACCATCACAAAGAGTGCTGTGAAATAGTATCTGGGGAGAAGAGAGTCAGTGCAAAGATTTAAAAAAATAAAGTGTGTGTTTTGTTTTCATAGGTTTTATTTCTTCTCTTCATTTTATATCATTTCCCCTTCAATTTATGCTTTAGCAACAGTGATGAATGCTGATGAAGCAATAGTTAATCCAACCCCAGGCACTCATTTTCAGGTAATTATTTGAAACCAGAACAGCACTTAACAGCAGTGACTTACCTGCCAGGGAGATTAGCTAATTAAAAGCTCAAGCAAGACAGGCCTTTTTTTTTAAATGGGCAAGAGGAGCAAAAAATAGAATATAATGCCTTCTGATATTTTTCTGTCATCACTTTAATAAAAACATGGAGTGTGTTTTTGATTTCTGTCCTGAAAACTAGGATGGCAGATTAATGTGGGGGAATAAGAATTGATAAGTAAATAAAAGTTATGTAGTGAGATTTATTTAAAAAAGAGGACCAAAAAAGTGGTTTGGATAAATGATCCAGACGATTTATGAAAAAAACCCATTTTTAGATTTTATGTTCTATGTGCATTTATATATGTTATAAAAATACATTTTTATTTTAGTCTCTTCCCCTCAAGCTTTTCTTAAAGGATCTCTAGTATGTTATAAAATATCACTTGAATATTTTCTCAGGTTACTTTAATTTATAGATTGCATTTTAGTACAAATTATCTTTGTTGGACTAAACTATGTGACTGGTTTATTTATCCTGCATCTAAGTATCACTCCAGTTTTGATTATGCAAAAATGCCATGTTATTAATATAATAGAGAAACTTTCTGTTTGTTTTTATTCTTTATTTCTTCTTGTGTTTCTTTTTTGAGAAAATCATCAAATTGAACCTCAATGTTTTCTACAGCCTTACACGCAGCCCAGTCAGTACTGAAAATATGTCTTTCTGAAAGCTCATGTTGCCGTTGAGTTCCTGTTTACTTTGATTCTGTGTAGGGATAGAGCAGAATGGTCTTTTTTTTTAATAGGATGGTCTTTTTAAAGCAAAATCCATTAAAACGACAATATTCTGTCTTTCAGAGTCTCCAGACATTGAAAAAATTCTAAGTAAAATGGAAATACTTGCTGTGGAAAGGATTTTTGGCTAAATCTTAAACATTATTCAACATCTAATGTTCTTTCACTCTGGGTAGTTTGGTGGCACCTTTCCGTTCTTTGCACTTTAATATGGGTAATGCCTCTCTGCTTTCTTCTCAGAGATGGCTGAGGTGTTTTTGTGTGCAATGATCTTGTTTATGGCTTGATGTCAGCTTGTTAAATCTGGGAAATGATTAGGGGTTCTTTGGTTTGAGAAAATAGTAAGATATTGTGTCTATTGGTATTCATGAATTCGGATTCATCCACATAGATCGTGGTCCCCTTTTGCTTCCATTTCTTTTGAAATGAAAAGATGAGGGTTTAAAAAATGATTCTTTATGATGGTATGTGCTCTTTAGAGGAATCCAAAATGTAACTGTAATAAATATTCATTTAATCTACAGGACGAGCACACAGAGTTTATCGCCATTTCAATTTCAAGCTTTCATTATCTGCCTCTAGCACTGTCACTTTCGACTAGCTCGCTTTCTCCTCTTTGATAGCGACAACAAAAGACCTAGACCCTTTTTATATTGCATAGTGATGTTTAGGCTTAGGAAAAATAATTCTTATGATATTTCTTCATGCACGCCTGTCTCAAGGGATAAGGTAACCATATCGTCTACTTCAGTTACTTTCCTTTTCTTGTTTAAATTCTGAAACTCTTCTTTTTTTACTTCCAAATTCATTTTCTTTAGTACCTGCAATTCTCTGTGGCTCTCTGATGAACAGCTGTGCGTGGTGATGGGGTGATGTATTGAGATAGTGCTTCAGCACTCGGCACATCTCTGAGCAGGCTCTATAGGCTACAGGAAGGTACAGTATAGCTCTGCAGCAGGTGAACTTTCAAATAGCATTTGCTGAGATCATAGCAAGAAATAGCATTCTCTGAGATCATAGCAAGATCATAGCTATTCCTTTTCATAGCAAGAAACACCAGCTAGATAGTCTACTTAGTATGCTGACATTTCACAGTTGATCTCTCATGTATTTTCCTTTTCACTTGATGGAGAAAGATAGGAATTAAGGTGCCCTTTTCAAACAAAACATGCTTTCACTTTTAGCATCTGTAAGTGTTGATTACAACAAATCTATTTTATTAATTCTGCTTGTTTATTAAATTTCGATGTTGTACATCTAATTCAGTGGCTGCCAACTACAGAAAACTGGTAATGATTTTTAAATTTTTTCTTTCTTCCATTTTGGATCAGCGGTTCTACATTCAAATGTGTACTTAGTTTATAGACATTGTTAAGTAACTTTTACAATCCTTCACTTTTCCTTGCACTAGTTTGAGTACCTCTGTTTATTGATTTTAAAATGTCAAAGAAACCGGAGCTCAAAGAATTCTCAAACAGTTTGATGATATCAAATATAGTGTTTAAAACAATCTTGACAGTGAGAGGCATTACCTAGTTTTACTTAGGCCCTATATTTTTGAACATGCTTTTACTTTGGAACAAATAGGTGACCGTGTAATTTTCCCAAATGGAAAAAAGATCTTTGCTGAAGAAATAGGGAATTGCAACTTCACTTTAAGCTTCTCCGTAAAAGGCAGTTTCAAATATCAAAAACGTTCAGCAGAAACAGCACACGCTTTTTTTCAGTCCTGCAGTAAATTTGGTTATGGAAAATTTAATAGTCTGTGTGGAGAGTCTGGAGATAAGTGAGTGTGTTGTTTCCTCTTGGGTAACTCTAAATTGTTTTCTTTAGCCTTGTGATTTAGTAGGTAATCCTCTAGGTGAACCCTGACAATCTGGTTGCTCTGTAGTGTCAGACCTCTGGAAGCAGCAGCTGATTGGCTGGCTAACTCATCTCTTCCGGCTCTGATAGTAGGTTCAAGAGATAGGTTACATTTTTTTGAAAATGAATTATAAGTGTGGAGTTTATCTAGATTTAAAAGTAGTCTGAATGGTTATAAGAAAGTTTTGATGGGGTGGAAGATGTTAATAAGTAATAGTTAAAATTCATTTATGCATGTATAACCCTTT
>JAJIBD010007613.1:0-50499 GCA_021461705.1 Cryptotis parvus | reverse complement strand
CATATGGACAACTCCCAGGGTATAGAACAGGGTCCAGAGGACAGGTCTCACCAGAGGGAGCCCCAACTGGGAGCCCCATAAATTTGGAGGCCTGGGGGTATTATGCTCCACATTATATTTGATTCAGGTCCCAACTGGAGGACTGTGCCAGGAAGGTGAGGCCGTGCTCTCCACTATACTCCTCCTGCGGGCAGAGATCATCAGTGAGAGGCTGCTTCGTTATTTCTCTCTTTTGAAGCTTGCTCTGTGTGCAAGTCATAGCCACGATGCTTGCAGACCTGCAGTGACCAGCTGAAACACATGGCAGAGAGGCTGAAGGGAGCCCCTAGCACCAGGGAGGAGACAAATTGTTTCCCTTCTGGCTTATTTTGGGGTCCCTTGAAGTGTTCAGGAGCCGTTTCTGGCTCTGTGCTCAGGGGACCATAGGTGTTGTCAGGGATTAAATTCCCTAGTTGATCATGTAAGACATGTGCCCCTGCCCACTGTACTTTATTTCTCTGGCCCTACACACTTCTGAAAAAGTTTTACTATAGGGGAATGAGGCCAGCACAGTCTTGCCTCAGCTCCTAACTACCAATGCTAGCCCAGACTTCACTAGCACCATATAGGGATTCCCCAGTCCTCCCACGATAAAACCCTGAGCAACATCTGGGTGTTGAGGGGAAAATATTCCCTTGTTCAAAAGACACAGACCTTTGTAAACGAGGTTCTAAAAATTTCCCTTGATAAAAGTACAGGAGAGTGAATTGAAGAGATCGCTCAGTGGGTAGGGCACGTGCCTTACAGAAGGGGAGCCAACGCTAACTCAATCCTGGCACTATGCATGGTCCCCTAAGACCTGCCAGAGTGATCCCGATGCATAAATCCAAGGAGCCAGGTGTGTCCCCAAAAACAAAACAAACACTGCTACAGCTGCCGGCACTCCTCAACTGCTGTGGGGAGGCAGGACTCCCCTTTCAGCTGAGGGTTTTCCTGCTGGCTCCTTTCTCCTCCCCATGGCAAGAATTAACTCCTTTTGGGGAGACAAAGCTGTCTCTGAGCTTACAGGTTTTGTTTGCCAAGCTCTGCCGCGCTCCCAGACTTTCCTTGGCGCATCCATTTTGAGGCACCGATGCCCCCTCATTGGGACTCTTTCATAGCTGCAGTCCAGCTACTCCTGACAGATGAGGTCGTGAGCAGAAGGGCTGAGCCTGTGGGCTAGGGCCAAAAGTGGGATGCCTGGCCGTGCACCTTCCCAGTGCTCTCTAGCACCCTCCATTCACAGGCTCCTGGAGGATTTACTTCCAAGTCACATGGTGGAGTTCTTGGTCAAGTGACAGGAGCCCCGTAGCTAAACAGTCTCTTCGGAGACTTGCGGCTGTCTCTACCCTTATAAAAATCCTGTGAAGGGGCAAAAGTCCTGCTCTGATACCTGCTGGGCGAAGCGTGAATCACTGGCTCATAAAAATATAATTTGTCTCATAAACTTAACACATCCCCAATGGCTGTGTAGGCGTAATAAACCTTATTTCCTCATTTCCAAGGATTTCCCTTTTTGGGTTTGGTTTTATTCATTTTTAGAATTTTAGAGACTTTTAAAAGAAAATGAGGGGCCACAGCGATAGCTCAGTGGGAAGGGCGTTTGCTTTGCACGCAGCTGACCGGATTTGATTCCGGCATCCCATATGGTTCCCTGAGCATTGCCAGGAGTAGTTCCTGAGTGCAGAGCCAGGGTAACTCCAGAGGCATCACGGGTGTGACCAAAAAGCAAATAAAAGAAAAAGAAAAGCTGAGAAACCCATGGCTTTTGATAGGAGGGGCAAACCATAAAGTCCCCATCCAAGGAGATTAGACAGTTGAACATATATTTTAAGTTTTTTTCCTGATGAAAAATTTGGTAGTTGGACTGTGGAGATAGTACAGTGGGTAGGGCACTTACCTTGGAGGCGGTCAACCCCTGTTTCAATCCTTGGCACCTAACGCATTCCCCAAGCTCTGTCACAAGTGATCTTTGATCATAAAGCCAGGGTAAGCCCTAAGCACAGCCAGCTGTGGCCCCAAAACAGACAAACAAAAAGTACCAGTGGGGCCAATCTGGCACTAAAAATAAAGGCCATAGCCAGTCCCTACACTTTGGTCACATCTCCTGGACCCACAATTCTGAAGGTACCCCAAAAACTTTGTGATAAGACCAAGAAACAGGATCCTTTAGGAATAACAGACAATTTATCTGGTCTTTCTTATCTCCATTTTTTTTTTTTTTTCTTGGGTCACACCTGGCGATGTTCAGTGGTTACTCCTGGCTCTGCACTCAGGAGTTACTCCTGGTGGTGCTCGAGGACCATATATAGAATATTGGAAGTCAGACCCGAGTTGGCAGCGTGTAGGCAAATGCCTAACTACTGTGCTATTGCTCCGGCTCCATAACTCAGTTTTTCATGTTTTTTACTCTCTCATTCAGGGGGCGTGTGGATGAGTGCTTCCCCCCCCCCTCATTCTTGGCCAACAATGCAAAGGCTTTGAAAAGAAGTAAAAGAGTCACTTGAGACCACTTTAAGTGATGGGAGAGGGAGGACATGGAGAGCACCTTTGAAGCCTGGAGCATGCATGGAGCAGGGGACCCCTTCAGAAGCGGTGACTCAAAGGTGATGCTGTACCAGATAGAATTAGCCAGAGTGGGGACCTGTAATCCAGAGAGGTTGGAGGAATTCTCTGAACTTCAGGAAAAGTGAGAAATTTCTGAACTTCAAAGGAAGCTTAGAGGCACCGTGATGAGGCCACAGTCTTACCAATGTAATTGGGAGTCACTCTGTGGTAAGGACAGGAGTAAGAGTTGGTGCGAGAATGGGAGTAAGACAGGGTCTGCAAAGACTTGGACTGAGCGTGGTTCAGGGCTGGGAATAGCAATAACTTTTCACGGGAGGTGCTCTGAGAATTGGTGAGATAGGTACAGTGGGTAGGGCTCTCAGCTTCCTCAGCCAGCCCTAGTTCCATCCCAGCCTCAGCATCGTCTTCTGAACCTGCCAGGAATGATCCCTGAGCTCAGAACCGGGAGAAAGCCCTGAGCACCACTGGGAGTAGCCCCAAACTAGTCAATAAATAAGTTTTTGAAGCAATGGAGACACCACATTAGAGAATGGCATGGGGCAGGACACACGACAGCTGCAGGCCACGGAGGGGCACATTTAGGTACACAGAGACGTGTGCTAGGACCCGTGGGATCACTCAGAGTGATTGGACTGACCCTCTGGGAGGAAACTCCCATTGTCTGGATGGCATCTGTTGAGGCTGAGGACATTAGCATTCCACGTGACATTTAGGCCCAGGAGGGAAGCGGCGGCTTGCTAGATATAGCTGGGAGGTTGGATTGTTCCTCTGTCCACCTAGCGCGTGGCAAGCCCCTGTCCTGTCGTTCCTGTGTTTGGGGAGGGGGGGCTACCTTGTTTCTGAGCTGTGGCCACAGCTGCTTCCCTGGCATGGTTGGCTTGTGGGGTCAACATACCTGTGGCTGAGACTGGAGTTGAAGAAATGGGTGGGTCTTTCCGAGACCTGAGGCCTGGCTTCTTGCCAGCCTTATTGCAGTCACTACCACTTGGCTCAAGACACCTAAAGTTAAAAGCAATGGACTGTGTGATATGAAAGGGGTCGCGGGGCTGGAGAGATAGCACAGTGGATAGGGGGTTTGCCTTGCATGTGGGCCAACATGGATTGGATCTGGCATCCCTATGTTCCCTGGGGCTTGCCAGGAGTGAGCCTAGAGTACAGCCAGGAGTGAGCCCTGAACAAAAGCTGGGTTTGCCCAAAAACAAATGAAAGAGAGAGAGAGAAAAGAAAAGGGAAAGAAAGAAGGGAAGAAAGAAAAGATAAAAGAAAAGGGGTCAAGTGAAAAAATTTAAAAGGGGCAGTTTCTTAGTTAGGAAAGGAGGGGCTGTGAGAGAGAATTGGTGGGGACGGGAAGGCAGACCGAGAACAGCTTAAAATAGTGACTTACAAGAACCGCCCTAAGGAGATATTGAGCAAGTGGCTTGCTGCTGGAAGCCTGTTGGCCCTCTCGTCCCACCTGCCACCAGGGCTGTGGTATCGCTTCTGCCACTGTTCTCTTTAGCAGGGTGTGCAGCGTCCGGCTGAGCTGGCTCTGGGCAGCTGTTTAACAGCATCTGAGGAGGCTGGGCTGCAGGGCAAAGCCTCTCTCTATTCTCTTGAGTTCTCTGAGCTTCTTCCCGGACCTGATGTTTTCTGGGTTCTGGTCCTTGGAGCAGCCTGAACTAAGTCACAGGCACCTGAAGTGGGGTGCTTCTGTAATCCGCACAATAGACCTGAGGACTAGAGGGCTTTGAGAGGGCTCAGGGTCTCTGCTTCCCCTTAGGCTGGACATCTTTTGAATGACTCTAACCTCCCCTGCTTGTGGATGGGGGCTGGAGGCGGGGGTGGGTGGGGGTGGGACAGAAGCAGAAAAAACTCTGTAGAGTGGGAGCTCTAGGGAATAGGAAGGTGAAAGGCTGGGAAGATGGTGGCATTGTGCCCACTCCAGCCCCACAATCAGGAAGGCCCGCAGCTCTGGCCTCGGATGCCCTAGATAGGAGTAGGAGGCGTGCAGCGCATTCCCCGAATCACGGTTCTACACGTATGGTATGAAGGTTTGAGGTGGAGATAATGTTGGTGCAAGTTCTTACTGCACATGTCTGAGTCACTGAAATCTGGGGAGACCATAAGAGAGGAAGGGAGCCCGTGGGATTAATTCTGGCATGGAGAGGTTGGTGTTTGCTCCCACTGGGAAATAGTTCACCCCTTCTTTGCTTGCTCCTGGGGCAGGCTTTTTTCTGCTCCACTGGCCAAGAAGGGCTCTGGGCTGACTCTCAGGTTATTGAAAGATTTTCTCCTGTGACGTCTTTGCTTTGCAAAGCTTAAAACCAAGCACCACCGATAGGTCAATATCGTATGGGACTGTGAGGATTCGAGGGTGAATTTCCCAGTTTATAGATGAAGAAGCTGAGGACCTCTGTGGAGATTATCACCATGTTGTAGCTGGGGCTGAGTCTTGACAGCGCTTTCATTCCTATCAAGAACACAGAACTGGTTTTTTAGGCACCGCATTGAGATGATGAAAAAGAACAAGCTGAAAAATGTGGAAATTAAGTACATGTTGTAAGAGCTGAGTGGCATGAATTCTACTCGTCTTGAGAGGAGGGAGGACCTCCCCTGTTTAACTCGACTTTCAAAAATGGGCTAGTGGATTTGAAAGGGAAGAAGGTACCCAGGGGGACAGTGGGGAAAAAGGGACCTGTGAAGCAAGGAAGAAGGACCAGATAGTCTCTGGGCGGAGGTGAGAGTTCAGTAAATGCCAAAAGTTCCTGCTCTTCTTTGGTGAGGGACCTGGACTGCTCCCGCCCTCCTCAAGCTGGCATTGCCTCGGCATTGTCACGGTACAATAATGGACAATTAGGGCGTTGTTCAGATATCCATAGATAATGACACATTTGACTCTGGATTGAGACTCTCTCCAAAGCTCCTAGCTTTATGATTTATTGGCATGATTATGATTGCTTATAATCCAGGTTGGAGAAAAAATCCAAGCAACACATGGGTTTACCTCTTTTCAGCATTCTCTCATTGCAAACCAAACATTTTGCACAGCTCAGCTCCCTGTTCTTCACCCTCCCAGCACCCAGCCTCTTTGTTGAGACATTGGTGGAGAATTGGGATGGGGGTGAAGGAGGGAGAAGAGAAGGCTGTGTAATGAGTTCTATTGTGAGTAGAGGAATATGTCTTTTATCTTGTTAGAGCTTTTTACAACATCCATGTTCATCCCTTTTTTATAGATGAAGGAAACTGTATGGCTCTGGGAAATTTAGGAATGAGCCAAGGCCATTGCACGAAATGAAATAAAACTGGGGCTGGAAATCTGAAATTCCGCCTTTCACTCTATTTTATGTGCCCTCTCTCCCAGAATCTGAAATTCTGGTTCTGTAATACTGTGAGTGTATTCTGGAGTCTATAGAGAAGTACATAGTCACAATTCATGGAAGGAAAGAAGGAACCTTAGCTTTATCTCAGTAATCCTCAGTGCCTCTATCAGGCATCCTGGAAAGCTCTCGCTGTTGATTTCCTATTGGATCCCTAATGCAGAGCTTAGAGTCACAGAACCAGCTATTGGTTGGTTGCGGCCCTAAGTGGTCCTCAGACCTGAAGGCTTCCAACCATCAGTTCAATGCTGATACAGAGATGGAGGGGATTTAAGGGCAGGAGTGAAGCTGTGAATCTGTTCAGCAAAGGTGGCATACTTAGCATAGTCCCCAGACCCTGCAACAAAACAAACACGAGTGACACCCCAGTGAACAACTGCTGTGCGAGACAAAATTAACATGGGGCCAACAGTGCCTCAAAGGCCCTTAAGTGCCTCTTTGTGTCATGGGCCCCTATTGGCAAAGGAACTTGACTGAGTCCTGGTGTAACTGACTTGATATATCCTATTATATTCCCCTAGCTCTGGGATTTATCACTGGTTCTCCACTTCTGCGTTGTTTAGCAGAATGACGGGAAAAAACGAACAATTCCTAACAGATTAAATCCAAAAGCACCTGGATCCTGGAACCGTAGTACCCAGACTGAGACAGACCCAGAAACTTACCTTAAGCTCTGCACCTTCTGGGTTTTCATGTGGAAGAGGATAGAACAATTGATGGTTAGAATTTCTAGAGATAGGGTAAAATTTCTCTTCTCAGTGCTAGGGGTACTTCTGTTCGATGTGTGAAGGAAAGAACCAAGATATTTTGAAGAATGATCATGCTTTTGCCGTTTCCCAGACCAACTTCCTCCTTTAGTCTGCTTTTCTACATCGATCTGTGCCCTTGGCTGCACTGAAAATGCTTCCTGGAGCTTAGGGAAAAGCAAAGGCAGACTCCGAGGCTGGTCCTGGGGGCTCCCAGTTTTCAAACCTGTCAGCTCTTTCACCAACCAAACTGGCGAGCCTGCACAGGCCCTGGGTCCAGTCAGAGCAGCAGGAGACAGCATTCTGGAGAAGGTCCTTTTTTTTTAAAGATTGAAACCCACATCCTGATTTTCTCTTCTGATGATTTTACAAAAAATTAAGTTGCGTGACAGATGCCCAGATAAACAGGAGAAGTGTGCAATCATAGCAAGTTCTGGGATGGAGCTGATTAGTAAATTTTAATGGCTGTGAGCTTGATAATCACTCAGCAGGGGGTAGCTTGCAGGCAGACCAAACCCATGCATAGAGTGGGGCCCACACCCAGACTCACCAACACCTAGTCTCTGGGTATAAAAGGGGACCCTGACAGTCTCGGCAGCAGCAGCGTTGAGTCTCCAGCTTGAAATCTTCTCAGAACCTTCAGTTTTTCCTTGCTGGGCAAAGGCATCATGAGCTGTCAGATGTCCTGTAAATCTCGAGTCAGAGGAGGCGGTGGAGGAGGTGGATACCGGAGCTTCAGCAGCGGCTCAGCCGTCATCAGCGGAGGCAGCCGGCGATCGGGCTCCGGCTTCTCCTGCTTGAGTCGCCATGGAGGTGGCGGTGGCGGCGGGGCTGCGGTGGCGGTAGCTTCGGCAGTCAGAGTCTCGTTGGCCTGGGCGGCTCCAAGAGCATCTCCATGAGTGTGGCTGGTGGAGGTGGCATGGGCTCCTGCGGTGGATTTGGTGGCAGAGGAGGCTTGGCGGTGGCAGCGGCTTTGGAGGTGGCAGCGGCTTTGGAGGTGGCAGCGGCGGCGGTGGCAGCGGCTTTGGCGGTGGAAGTTTTGGAGGAGAGAAGCTTTGGCGGAAGCCGCTTTGGAGGCGGCAGTGGCCTCGGGAGGTGGCAGTGGCTTTGGAGGATTTAGGGGGGTCCTGGTGGCTTTGGCCCTGGAGGATTCCCTGGTGGAGGCATCCACGAAGTGTCTATCAACCAGAGCCTCCTGCAACCTCTCAACGTGAAGGTTGACCCAGAGATTCAGAATGTGAAATCTCAGGAGGCGGGGAGCAGATCAAAGCACTCAACAACAAATTTGCCTCTTTCATTGACAAGGTGAGTGCTGAGAAGCCAGCTCCAGCGAAGCCTGGGATGTTCTGCCTCCAGCGCTAGCCTGAAAGGCAGCCGAGGAGGACAGGGATTTCTTTCAGGAGGCTTCGTGTAGCCATTTGAGCCAGGGAAACTGGCCATCTCCAAGAGGGAAGGATACTTGGCTTTGGGGGCAGTGGCTACCAAAACAGGCTGCCCTTAGCAAGGATCTAGGTGCCTTTGGCTTGATTGTTGCAGCCCAAGCAATCCTTTTTAATGGACAATTCTGGAAAAAAAATAACACTAAAGAAACATGCAAAGAGAGGGTGATGGGCCATGTGACTGCGGTGCTGAAGGCTTTGCGAAGATGACCTCTTCTGAGCATCTTTTGCTGCCCTGGAAGCCATTTCTCTGTTAAATCCTAGATTGCAGAACTACAGTGTGTGCTTGGGGCCGTGTCGCTGAGCGGATTCCCTGCCTGCGAGAACAGAGATCTCAGTTTTGTAGCCCATAAAGTCTTTATTGGTGCCGCTTTAGAGGGTTATAGAGGTTTATCCTCTTCATGGCAGAGGAGCTCAGCTAAGGAATTTACGAGGTTCTTAAAACCTAGGCGGACGAGCCCTTCCCTGCAAGGCGTTCACACTTGGTGCTTTTCTAGTCACGCCAGGAGCCTGCTTTTGCTTTTCTCCAGGACTTCTAAGACTTTTGCCAGGAATTCAGCTAAGATAGGGAGGAAATGGCCTGGAGTCTTAGGAGCAGCTGCAAACAAAATAGTGGGCGGTGAAGTAGGAAGGAAGTTGCATGCGGAGGTGCCAGAGGTGGTATTAGAGGCTGGAGAGCCTTAGCTGTGTAGAGACAGGAAGCTGAGCAATGATGCACGTCTGGCCTTCCAGGGGGGCATGGAGGACAAAGTTGTCCAAAGAGCGGAGCAGAGCTTCCTCTGTGAGTGAGCTCTGTCAGGTAGGGGGCAACCCGAGCTCATGGTTCTCCTTCATGGCAGGTGCGCTTCCTGGAGCAACAGAACCAGGTGCTACAGACCAAATGGGAGCTGCTGCAGCAGATGGATGTGAGCACCCGCACCACCAACCTGGACCCCATTTTCCAGGCCTACATTGCCCGGCTGAAGAAATACTTGGATTCTCTCTTGGCAGAGAAAACATCACAAGAGTCCGAGCTGAGCAACATGCAGGATCTCGTGGAAGAGTTTAAGAAGAAGTAGGTGACAGTAATGAGGAGAGCAGATGCATTCTGCCCATTCCCCCAGAGAGTCGCAGTACTTCTCCTGTCTTTGGTGGTGATAAAGGGAGGCGATCTGCCTCTTTGTTCATTGTTTCTGATGAAGAGGTTTAGGCCGTTAGATGTCATGTTTTCTACCTGTTTGAGAGGCTAACTTAGAGAAAAGTATCCCGATGTGGAAGAATGTAGGTTTGATTTCTACCATTACAGAACCGATATTCCCAGATACTAGAGTCTTTTAGGTGAATCTGGAAGGAAAAGAAAAAGAAGAAAGTGAGCCCCTTGAATGATCTGACAGTTGTGTGTTTGGGTCTCAACAGGTATGAGGATGAAATCAACAAGCGCACAGCTGCTGAGAATGACTTTGTGACGCTCAAAAAGGTAAGGAAGAGAATGCCATAGTTGGGGTGTTCAGGGAATCTCTTGAGGGTCTTGGTGCCCAAAGAGACACATTGGGGACAACTCTGAGTAAAAATAGCTGTTGCCAGGGACAGAGGCAGGTGAGCCCCCAGAACTTCTGTACTGGGTCATGGAAGGTACAAGCACAGGAAACACTATATATTTTCTGGAGCTGAACTGAATTGTTTGGAAGGATCAGACCTTCCCTTTGGATGCTGGCTTGAAGAGGTTGACTGACAAAGGCTTGAACTAGGAGGCAGTAGTGTGGGTGTTCAGCCTGGTTCCTTCAGAGACTTTGGTGTAAAACCCAGAGAAATTCAGGAAAGCTGACCTGAACAGATAGGTATGGACAGAGCGGCTGGGGAGCGAGGATGGGTAAGATTCACACTATTTATCAAGAAGGAGGGAGACAGTAGTGGGCCAAGCTTGGGGCTATAACAGCCAAGATTCTGATGGTGTGGGGTGGAGTGTATGGTAACAATGACCACAGTCACAGAGCTCCCATCAGAGGCACTGAAAGGACTGTGTACCAAACAAGAGACACAATGCACCTATGGTGTCTGGGGTACTGTAGAGCATGTGACAGGCACAGAGTGGAGGGGATGCAGAAAGGTGTGACCCAGCCAGGGAACTCTGCAAAGATGGGGTTTCACCCTAACCTTTCCCACAGGACGTGGACAGTGCCTACATGAATAAGGTGGAGCTTCAATCCAGAGTGGATGTGCTGAGCCAGGAGATTGAATTCCTGAAGGTTCTCTATGACACGGTAAGAAGAAGGCTGGGGAGGGACCTTAGCTTCTCACCCTCCCTCCAAAGAACAGTCATCCCAGCAGCTGAGGTAGGACTCATGGACCTACCAACTTTCATTCCCCCATTAGTCCAAGTCCTGAAGATCTGGGTCAGGAAATTCCAGAAGAACTTCCCCTCAAACCATTCCCCATAGGTCCGGCTCTCCTAGGAAGAGATTCACCCTGTCCCCAGCCCTATGTCCCAAATACTTAGGAGATCCGTGATGCCTTTCCTCCTTCCTGCCCACGTGCACACGCATAACTTATAAAATAGGAAGCAAATGTGAGGCCTTTACCCCCCCCCCACTGGATTCTTTCCCGGGCCACTTCACAAACTACAGTGAAGGCTGTGTGTGTTTGGTAGGGAATTCAGACATGCCAACTGCTGTCTAATGGTTCTCAGGAAAACCTTGGCAGAGACAAGGAATGGTGGCTAAACAGCGTCCAGTGTCACCTGGGGCAGGCCTTGCTGAGAGTCAGGGTTTTTCTCTGAAATGGGAGGAGAAATGCCACTCCACTCACTGCCTTGGAGTGCGGGGCAGGGAAGCCATGGCAAACATGTGTGTTACAGGAGCTGTCCCAGATGCACCAGAGCGTCACCGACACCAATGTCATTCTGTCCATGGACAACAACCGCAGCCTGGACCTGGACAGCATCATCGCTGAGGTCCAGAGCCAATATGAAGAAATTGCACAGAGGAGCAAAGACAGAGGCCGAGGCCCTGTACCACAGCAAGGCAAGTGTTAGCATTGCAGAACCCCCAGACCCTTCCAACAAGCTGGGTGGTCCTTTGGTCACAAAGTGTCCATTAGATGATTTATACTTTTGTGTTGGATATCATGCCCAAGGCGGAATGCTCATGGTACCACACATGAGCTCAACTGAGAAAGACACCAAGTACTTTTGGGGGGTGTGAGATGGTACCCCATCTTCAGTGATTCCAGTCATGACATTCAGCCTTGTGAACCCTCTCTGGGAGGAGATTCTTCCTGACTGCTGCTGGGCTGCCCCTCAGTGACCGCTGTCCTTCCTCCTACACAGTATGAGGAGCTGCAGGTGACGGCAGTGAAACACGGAGATAGCCTGAAGGAGATCAAGATGGAAATCAGTGAGCTGAACCGCATGATCCAGAGACTGCAAGGGGAGATCGCCCATGTGAAGAAGCAGGTAGGATGTGGCCCTAAAGGCTGGTGCAGCCCCCTGAGCTGGTGGGCTGAAAAGGTGTGGAGAGATGGGTGTGCCAATGCGGATCTGAGAGAGGTCAAACAGAGAAGCTTAAATCCAGCGTTCTCCCACTGCACAGACTATAAGGTCTGCCCTGACTCTGAGAATGCCCCGCGTTTGCTACCTATTGGTGCCTGTGGGGGGGAAAGGGAAGAGCAGCCAACAAAGCAAGAAGGCCTGCCACAGATTTGCCACTGTCACTTCTCATTTGTGCTGGGCTCAGGCTCTAAGTGCCAGCTGGCAGGGCGATGCAGTAGCAATTGGGGGGGCTGCCAGGAGTGAGACTGGAGTTGGAAATTCACTTTGCAAGAGGTGATATGGGTCAGAGAATCGAGCCTGCAAGCATCAGTAGTTAGTGAAGTCGTGGTGGGCTCGTGACTGTGGCCCTGCACCAAGAGAACCAGGGGCCACTTGAGCAATTCTTTATCAGTCTAGTTAAAGCTGACTTGGGAAAACGGTGCCCCAGGGGCTTCAGCAAGCCTGAGCCCAACTGTGTATGACTTGCATTAATTCTGGAGGCTGGGGCTGGGGGCACACTGCCAGGGCTAGTCATCCTGGCTTCCTGCTCCTCTACCCTTCTGCCAAGCCAAGCAGAGCTCCTTTGTTCAAGATGAAACCTGGGCTCTTTCTCTCCTAGTGCAAGAGTGTGCAGGACCAAATCGCCGAAGCTGAGCAGAAGGGAGAGAATGCCCTCAAAGATGCCAAGAACAAGCTCAATGAGCTGGAGGAGGCCCTACAGCAGGCCCGAGAGGACCTGGCCCGGCTACTGCGCGACTATCAGGAGCTGATGAGCACCAAGCTGTCCCTGGACATGGAAATTGCCACCTACCGCACTCTGCTGGAGGGCGAGGAGTGCAGGTGAGGGGCTTGGTGGGAAGAAGGCACTTGGCTACTTAGAACCAGGATGGCAAGAGGGCAAGGAGGGCAGGGCAGGGTCCTGAAGGCTGAGTGCTGATGTCACAATATTGCCTAGGCAGAGATGTAGAAAGAAGCACTTCTGTGTCCTCGCAGATCTATAAGTGGAAGGTGACTAACAGGACAAATTGTCCTCCATTCCATTGGGCTGTAGTTGCAAATGCTGTGAGAGTGGGTCAGTCCTAGATGGTCCCAGACACGGGCCTCTGGGTCTGGAGTGTGTGTTGCTTCTCCTCTTTCCAACTGGTGCCCAGGAACAGGCCTCTGCGGTGTTGGAACGGGTCAGCTGGCTGAGGCCCGCTCACCCAGAGCAGGTGCCAGACCAAGTTCTTTACTGGTCTCTGGAGATACAAAAGGAACCATATGCCCCCTTTCCCGGGGGGAAACTCCTTCCTCTGGGCCCTGAGATGTTGGTCAGTGAGGTAAATGTCTCTGGGGGAGGCGTGGCTTGGCCTGGCTGAAGCGACTGGCAGGGAGCACTCAGGTGATGGGGAGCACGAAGACTAGATGACGGGGGTGCTCAGGCTTTGGTCTGTACTCTCCGGAGTTCCTGCCTCTCACCCCAGCTTGCAAAAGGAAATCTAGAAAGTGGGACTGAGGCTGCCAGGTGGAGGCTGGAAGAGCGGGATGCCTTCCTGAATTCCATGCTCTCCTCGGCTAATGTCTCTCCCTCTCTGCAGGATGTCCTGCGACCTCAGCAGCAACGTGAGCATATGTAAGTTGTGGGTTGTTGTCCTGTCCGTGGCGGGAGGGAGGCCGAGGCTCGTGGAAACTCTAGGATAACACTGTCTTTATCTCCCCAGCGGTGACAAGCAGCACCGTTTCTTCAAATGTGGGGTCCAAGACAGGCCTCGGTGGCCAGGGTTCTGGAGGTAAAAGCGGCTCTGGCATGAGCTCCGCGGCAGAGGCTCGGGCTCCAGAGGCGGCGGCGGCTCCAGCTACGGCTCCGGCAGTGGCGGCTCCAGCTACGGCTCCAGCGGTGGCTCCAGGCGGCGGTCCAGCGC
This sequence comes from Cryptotis parvus, assembly GCA_021461705.1. Lineage (NCBI taxonomy): Eukaryota > Metazoa > Chordata > Mammalia > Eulipotyphla > Soricidae > Cryptotis > Cryptotis parvus. The sequence continues at coordinate 36,966 of JAJIBD010007613.1, read as the reverse complement.
GGTGGCGGCTCCAGGGGCGGCTCAGGTGCCGGAGGAGGTCACACCTCTGGAGGCGGCAGCTCTGGAGGCGGCTCTAGAGTAGGCTCTGGAGGCGCTTACGGCTCAGGAGGCGGCAGCTCTGGAGGCGGCACCAGAGGAGGCTCCGGGGAGGGGAGGCTACAGCTCAGAGAAGACGAGCTCTGGTGAAGCCTATGGCTCCAGCGTGAGCTTCTCCTTTCGATAAAGATGGAGCGTCCCCTTGACTCCCACTCGGAGCGGAGAATCCTGTCACTGTCCACGCCCCGCTGTCAGCCCACCCCCTCCGCGCTCTGTCGGGGACCCCCGTCTCGATGCCTGGCGTCTTTCCCCAGGGAATGTGTTTCTGTGTACATAGCTTGTCTCTCTGGCTCTCCATCTTGAGTGCTGTGGTCTGGGTGTCTGAGCAATAAACTTCAATTGCAACTGAGAATGTGTCACGCGTGTTTCCTGTCAAGTTTTGGCAGAAGTGGGTTACCTGGGAGCTATGACTCATGGCGGTTTCCCTCAGAAGTCCAGAAAATGGAAAGATTTGGAAAATGATTGAAGAAGAAAGGCTTCCCTGCAGGAGCGACTGTGCCTCCCTGAGGCCAAAGCAGCTTGGAAAAGCCACAAAGTGTGTTTCCTTCTGGAAACCTGGAAGCGCAGGTCCGGGAGGGCTGAGGCGCAGTGGGTCGGAATGGGTGTGAAGTTGGCAGAAGGGATTTGCCAGATCTGGGGGCTGGGAAACCCCAGGAAGAGGACAATTGTAGCAGGGGAGTGGATTGGGGGGATTTTTTTTTGAAATTTTTCTTATCCAGAAAAGACCCATTCTTCTGAAGTGTTTCCCCACACACTGCTGTCCCACTCCGCCTCCACCGGTTCTGACAAGTCTCTGGTCAGAGAACTTTCTTTTGGGTAACCTGGTGAAGCCTCTAGGGTGCAAACAGGCCGTTTCAGCATCTGACCTTCCAAGGCTGAGTTCCCTTAGCCTGGCCCCTGCTTTTGTCCCCAGAAGCCCTGTGTTGGGCGAGGTAGGGTATGTGGGCAGTTGGTGCTGTGGGTGGAGTCTCAGCAAAGCTGAAGGAAAGGGGCTGAAGAAGCCCTCGGAAGACAACAAAATAGTCTCCAAGTCAACACTGGCTGTTGTCCCAGAGCATGCACCCTCCCTCCAAAGACTGTCCCCAACATATTCGGGGCTAATGGCCCCTTCTCTTTGTCTGCACAGCGGCCCTTTGGGAGCCTGCCTCAGGGCAGCCCTTTCTAGTGTTGTAAAGTTGATTTCTGCCCCTTCCCACAGAGGCCTGCAACTGACCAGGGCTTCCTGGGAGCTCTGGACAGCAGGAAGGGACTTTTTGTGGTGAAATAAGATTTCATAGTGTCAGTTCAGTCAGGTCCAGCATGTGGGTGATAATCAGACACAGGAGAGATGGCTTCAAACTACTTGGGAAAAGTTCTTTTCTAACTCATTCTATGCTTGCTTTAAATTCTTAGAGTCTTAGTGTCTTCTTAGAGTCTTAGAGTCTTAGAAGTCTTCAATTCTTAGAGTCTTAGAAGTCTTCAATTCTTAGAGTCTTAGAAGACTTCCAACTTATTAGCTGGGTTTTGAGCCTTGTTCTGTTGCTGGAGGTTGCACAGATGACACTAAGAAGTGGAGGAGGATGGTCATGGAGAGGAGGTCACTTTGTCAGCCAGACTTAAGGTGGCAGGATGGCAAATTGGCATGAGACTGCCTGTTCTCAGAGCTGCCCCCTGCCTTGATCAGAGGGGGGGGAGCGTCTGCAGGGGGAAAAATCTTCCAGGCATCAAAAGATGTATAGGACTAACACAGATAATGAAGATTCATAGAATAGAAAAGGATCTTTTTCAGTCTAATTTTAGGAGACCAGCACTACTTTGGTACTAAAATAAGACCCAAACAAAAAAAGACATTATAAGAAAAGATATAAACGACTAAATACGCCACGAATATAGATTTGAAAATTAGGGGCAAATTGAATTCAGAAGTTATCAAATGGCTAATGCATTCATCATGACTATGTGAGATTTGTTCCAATGAAAGATTGGTTCATTATTCATCATATTGAGTTAGTAGAACTTGGATTTTAAGATTTTTTAAAAGATTTATTATCATTGGAGATGGAGTATAGCACAGTGGGAAAGGCATTTGTCTTGCACACAGCTGACCCAGGTTTTATCCCCAGCATCCCATATGGTCCCCTGAGCACCATCAGAGTGATTCCTGAGTGCAGAGCCAGGAAGCATCCCTGAGCTTTGGCCGGGTGTGGTCCCAAAAGTTCACGATCACGATCACGATCTTCCCGTTAATCATCTATTTGCTAGAGCGGGCACCAGTAATATCTCAATATGTCCTGTCACATGCTGTAGAGCCAAGGGCATCGGATGGTACAGGAACATAAAGAGCCTCAAACCATTATATTAGGTCATGAGAATGATCTAATATAATTGTTACTGGCATTTGGCATATCAAATACAACACGAGCAGCTTGCTAGGCTTGCCGTGCGGGAGGCATACTCTATAAACGCCTCCAAATAAAGCCTTTATTGATGAACCGCCGCGGCCGCAAGCGGCCGCCGGGCTGTGATGGGCTGGTCGGCTGGGTGGAGTTCTGATGAGAGGGAAGTCCAATGTGGAAAATGGCGGCGCCCATGGAGTGGGTGGGGGTCGTCTGGCTTGTTGTGAGGTTCTGCCGGGTGGTGGGCCAAGGCTGGAACCCACCATGCCTCCCGACTGCCTCATGAACGGCTGGGCACAGAGAGAGCAAGGAACCGCTCTGCCCCATGTCTGAGAGTCTCTGGACCAGCATACCTGGGCCGGATTGAGGAAGAAACTGCTCCAGGGTGGGTGTCGATGATCCGGGCTGTGATGGGCTGGTCGGCTGGGTGGAGTTCTGATGAGAGGGAAGTCCAATGTGGAAAATGGCGGCGCCCATGGAGTGGGTGGGGGTCGTCTGGCTTGTTGTGAGGTTCTGCCGGGGTGGTGGGCCAAGGCTGGAACCCACCATGCCTCCCGACTGCCTCATGAACGGCTGGGCACAGGGAGAGCAAGGAACCGCTCTGCCCCATGTCTGAGAGTCTCTGGACCAGCATACCTGGGCCGGATTGAGGAAGAAACTGCTCCAGGGTGGGTGTCGATGATCCGGGCTGTGATGGGCTGGTCGGCTGGGTGGAGTTCTGATGAGAGGGAAGTCCAATGTGGAAAATGGCGGCGCCCATGGAGTGGGTGGGGGTCGTCTGGCTTGTTGTGAGGTTCTGCCGGGGTGGTGGGCCAAGGCTGGAACCCACCATGCCTCCCGACTGCCTCATGAACGGCTGGGCACAGAGAGAGCAAGGAACCGCTCTGCCCCATGTCTGAGAGTCTCTGGACCAGCATACCTGGGCCGGATTGAGGAAGAAACTGCTCCAGGGTGGGTGTCGATGATCCGGGCTGTGATGGGCTGGTCGGCTGGGTGGAGTTCTGATGAGAGGGAAGTCCAATGTGGAAAATGGCGGCGCCCATGGAGTGGGTGGGGGGGTCGTCTGGCTTGTTGTGAGGTTCTGCCGGGGTGGTGGGCCAAGGCTGGAACCCACCATGCCTCCCGACTGCCTCATGAACGGCTGGGCACAGAGAGAGCAAGGAACCGCTCTGCCCCATGTCTGAGAGTCTCTGGACCAGCATACCTGGGCCGGATTGAGGAAGAAACTGCTCCAGGGTGGGTGTCGATGATCCGGGCTGTGATGGGCTGGTCGGCTGGGTGGAGTTCTGATGAGAGGGAAGTCCAATGTGGAAAATGGCGGCGCCCATGGAGTGGGTGGGGGGTCGTCTGGCTTGTTGTGAGGTTCTGCCGGGTGGTGGGCCAAGGCTGGAACCCACCATGCCTCCCGACTGCCTCATGAACGGCTGGGCACAGAGAGAGCAAGGAACCGCTCTGCCCCATGTCTGAGAGTCTCTGGACCAGCATACCTGGGCGGATTGAGGAAGAAACTGCTCCAGGGTGGGTGTCGATGATCCGGGCTGTGATGGGCTGGTCGGCTGGGTGGAGTTCTGATGAGAGGGAAGTCCAATGTGGAAAATGGCGGCGCCCATGGAGTGGGTGGGGGGTCGTCTGGCTTGTTGTGAGGTTCTGCCGGGGTGGTGGGCCAAGGCTGGAACCCACCATGCCTCCCGACTGCCTCATGAACGGCTGGGCACAGAGAGAGCAAGGAACCGCTCTGCCCCATGTCTGAGAGTCTCTGGACCAGCATACCTGGGCCGGATTGAGGAAGAAACTGCTCCAGGGTGGGTGTCGATGATCTGGGCTGTGATGGGCTGGTCGGCTGGGTGGAGTTCTGATGAGAGGGAAGTCCAATGTGGAAAATGGCGGCGCCCATGGAGTGGGTGGGGGTTGTCTGGCTTGTTGTGAGGTTCTGCCGGGGTGGTGGGCCAAGGCTGGAACCCACCATGCCTCCCGACTGCCTCATGAACGGCTGGGCACAGAGAGAGCAAGGAACCGCTCTGCCCCATGTCTGAGAGTCTCTGGACTCCCAAAAAGTTAGAAAAAAGATTCATTACAATAATTAAGTAATGGGAAAATGTGGAGCTGAAAAAAGGCTAACTACATGACCAATGAATCAAAATGGAGTAAGAAATGAACTATTAAAAAGTAGAGATTGCAATATGGGCTCGGAGTGATTGTCCAGAAGGTAGGGCTGGGTCAGCTGCCTTATACGTGGCTGACCCAGGTTTGATCCCTGGCATCCTATATGGTCCCCTGAGCACCACCAGGAATAATTAATGAGTGCAGAGCCAGGAGTAACTAGTGAGCACTGCTCTGTGTGACCCAAAAAATGCAAAAAAAAAGGTACAGATTGTAATAAAGAAAATTGATCCTACTCCAAAATGATGTAATTTGGTTTTTCATTAATAGTTTCTATGAGAAACTATTAAATCGTTAATGGTCTTGAGTTAAACAAAGATTTCTTATATATTAGCACTGAAATTATGAATCATAAGAGAAAAAATTAAACTTCATAGGCAAAAAAATAGTATAGGGATATAGGCGATTGCCTTGTGCATAATTGAACCAGTTGACTCTGGTTCAGTTCCTAGCACTGCATATGGTCTCCTTGAGCACAGAGCCAGGAATAAGCCCCAAGCACTGCTGAGTGTGGCCCTAAAGCAAAACGAAACAAAACTAGACCTCTCTCTCAACAAAACTAAGATTACGAATCCAGGGGTGTGGGGTAGGGTGGCTGGGGAGAATACTCTGAGGCAAAGGTGGAGAAAGGCAGATATTAGGGGTGGAGGGTGTGGGGAGGGCGTGGGGCTGGAACACTGCATGCATGAAACCCTGTCATTAATTTACTGCAAATCATGGCGATTCAAATAAAATGAAATTAAAATCCCTCTTTGAAAGACACTGTAAAGGAAGTAAAAAGATAAGCCATAGCCTGGGAGGATGTATCTTTAAAAACATATCTAATAAAAACTTCTAGCTAGCATAAAGAACTATCAAAACTCATTAACAAGAAAACAAACAAATCAATAAAAAGAGGCAAAAGACTTGAATAGACACTGAGCAGGTAAATAAAAACATTAAGAGATAATAAACATCATTAGTCATTGGGAAATGAAAATTAAAGCCTGTGAGATATGACTACAGCCTATTAGAATGTCTAAAAAGAAATAAACAGCCAGACAATACCAGGGCCTAATCAAGGTGTCAGCAGGGTTGATTACCCTGAAGGCTCTAGGGCAGAATTTGTTGCTCTACCAGTTCCCAGGGGTACCTTCGCTCTCTGGCCTGTGACCCTGTCTCCATCCTTAGTGGACCCCTCCAGTTTCTGCTTCTGCCATCATGTCTCCCTCTCTAGCCAAGTGTCCCTTAAGAGTACCCTGATGACACTTACTGGTCCAGGACAATATCTTCACCGTAAAATACTTGGAATATGGGAAGCTCTCTTTTCCCAATCCTGTGACTCACTGGTTCTGGGACTTGGGCTAGCCTTCATGCACTTCCTCACCACCTTCACGCTCTGTCACTGGCTATGGGAAAACTGGTTTCCTTTTGTTCTGAAGATCTGCTTCTCTGGGAACCTCTTAACCTGGCTTTTACTTGAACTTTGTGTACCTGAGCATCCGTTCTTCCTTTAGTAATAGGGATCTTTCCTTCCTTCCTTCCTTCCTTCCTTCCTTCCTTCCTTCCCTTCCTTCCTTCCTTCCTTCCTTCCTTCCTTCCTTCCTTCCTTCCTTCCTTCCTTCCTTCCTTCCTTCCTTCCTTCCTTCCTTCCTTCCTTCCTTCCTTCCTTCCTTCCTTCCTTGCTTCCTTGCTTCCTTGCTTCCTTGCTTCCTCCCTCGCTTCCTCCCTTCCTCCCTCCCTCGCTTCCTCCCTTCCTCCCTCCCTCCCTCCTTTTCCTTCCTTCCTTCCTTCCTTCCTTCCTTCCTTCCTTCCTTCCTTCCTTCCTTCCTTCCTTCCTTCCTTCCTTCCTTCCTTCCTTCCTTCCTTCCTTCCTTCCTTCCTTCCTTCCTTCCTTCCTTCCTTCCTTCCTTCCTTCCTTCCTTCCTTCTTTCCTTCCTTGTTTTTGGGTCACAACTCAGCCTTATGTGACCTTAGGTGAGGCAGCTATTGCTGTGTTCTGACAACAGCAGGTTACAACATTCCTGATAACCGGGCTGTTAAGAGTCTTTTCAAGGAAGAGCTCTTCTTTTCCTTGAAGGTGAAGCGGGCCATTCTCCCCTTCCACTTGTTGGCTGAGGTATGAATAAGAAGGACGAAGCTCATGTTATTTTGGTACTAAAAAAGTCACATATACTTACTTGGCAGGGGAGCTACCATTATGACCAAGGTGGCTTCCCCAGGGCGAGGCTTCTCCATTGCACTTTGTATGTGCTGACCCCGATTTCCCCAAATGTGGGGAAACTTGACTGCATAATTTGTGGTAGTGAGGGACTGCGTAAAAGTAAATAAAAAATAAATAGATAGGGCTGGAGGCGATAGACCAGTGGGTAGGGCCTTTACCTTTGCACGCAGCCGGCCCATGCCGTCCGGGTTCGATCCCGGCATCCCATATGGTCCCCTGAGCACCGCCAGGAGTGATTCCTGAGTGCAGAGCCAGGAGTAACCCCTGAGTGTCGCGCGGTGTGGACCCAAAAAGCAAAAAAAAAAAATAAATAGATAGATAGATAAATAAATAAATAGATAAATAGATGAATGAATGAATGAATGAATAAATGAATGAATAAGAGTCACATAATGAAGTGACAAGATAGTAAGACCTTAGGGTCTGACATTTAGGGACTGTCCAAATAGCAATGACAGCCATATGTTCACATGGGAGAGAATGCTCTCTCATGAGTATTACAATAAAACCGTACACTAATTTATGGTAGGCAGAAAATATCCCTCTTGAAGATATCCATAATCAAACCCCAGGACCTGTGAACATGTCATGTTACACAACAAAGGGAAGTTAAAGTCAGCTGGAATTGAAGTTGCTAAATAAACAACTCTCTTGGATCACTCAAGAGGGATCCTGGAATAGACCCAGGTGACTGTTGATCTGCTTTCCTACATTGGCCATACGTCTTTCTGTTCCGGGATTTCTTCCAAGGAAAGTATGGTTTTATGTTCCCACCAGCAATGTACTTGCTCCACTTCCCTTCCAGGAGTGGGTATTGTCCATTGGTCATTCCAACGGACAGATTCATACGCTCGTGTTTTTCATGACATTTTATAAGGATCATCATTTCTTAGAGAGACTCTAAGACATGGAGCAGAGACTGTTCCTTGTTCTCCCTGTGCCCAGCCGTTCATGAGGCAGTCGGGAGGCATGGCGGTTTCTAGCCCTGGCCCACCACCCCGGCAGAGCCTCACAACAAGCCAGACGACCCCCCACCCCACTCCAAGGGCACCGCCATTTTCCACATTTGGACTTCCCTCTCATCAGAACTCTACCCAGCAGACCAGCCCATCACAGCCTGGATCATCGACACCCACCCTGCAGCAGTTTTTTCCTCAATCCGGCCCAGGTATGCTGGTCCTTAGACTCTCAGACATGGGGCAGAGCTGTTCCTTGCTCTCCCTGTGCCCAGCCGTTCATGAGGCAGTCGGGAGGCATGGCGGGTTCTAGCCCTGGCCCACCACCCCGGCAGAGCCTCACAACAAGCCAGACGACCCCCCCCCACTCCACATGCGCCGCCTTTTTCCAAATTTGGACTTCTCTCTTGTCAGAACTCCACCCAGCAGACCAGCCCATCACAGCCTGGCTCGCGTGGCTGCAAGCGGCGCACGTTTCATCATTAAATGCTTTATTTGGAGGTGTTTAAAAGAGTATGCCTCCCGCACGGCAAGCCTGGCAAGCTGCTCATGTTGTATTTGATATGCCAAATACCAGTAAAAATTATATTAGGTCATTCCCATGACCTAATATAATGGTTTGAGCTCTTTATGTTCCTGTAGCAAGCCAGTGTCCTTGGCTCTACTGGCATGAGACAGGACATATGGAGATATTACTGGTGCCCCTCTAGCAAATAGATGATGAATGGGAAGATCGTGATCGTGATCATAATTTCTTGCCCTCAAGAAGATGTTGCATTTTTAAACATTGGTTGTTCAAAAGTTTCTTTGTTTATTGATGAATTACTTTGGCTACTTAGCTAAAAATTAACTGAGAATCAATGCATGAGTCAATATTTAGAGTCATAATCTGGTCATGGATGAATGTGTCTGTTTTTAACACTAGATTCAGGCGGTTATAGTCACTAAAATCTTGAAAAGAGGAAGTGCTGTTCTTTCAACTTCTTTTCCAGTTATGTTGGGTACTTTAGATCATTTAAATTTCCATGTAATTTTTAGTATCAGTATCAAGAAATATTGCTGAATTTTCATTGATGTCTAATTGATGTTTTAATTGATGTTGAATTGGTTTTAGTATGATATAGAATTGATGTTGATATCTAATCGACATATCAATGCTGATATTTGATGTTGATAACAATTGATGTTGATATTATGTTATAATATTATGTTATGATGTCGAATTGATGTTGATATAATATGATGTCAAATCGATGTTAATTTTAATATGATGTTGAATTGATGTTTTAATTGATGTCGAATTGGTGTTTTAATATGATGTCGAATCAATAGATCAATTTGGAGAGAACTGACATTTAAGTATCTTGAGGATTCTATGAATTCCATGGATCTCAACATTGGTTTAGGTCTTCTGTTGTAAGGATATGAGTGATACATGTGGTGGAGTAAAGTTAGTTGTAGCCAAGGGAGGAAATAAGAGCAGAGTTTGGTCAGAAGAATTTTATCATAGTTAAAGGTCCCATCAGTGGTTAAAACATGCTGTGCTAGGCACAGCGGAAGGTACCATGGTGAGTCAGAAAGGAGTAAGGAGAAATAACAGACCCTGGAATTTCTGGTACTTCCTTGGAAAGATAAGGCATATCAGAGTAACAACTCAGATCCTTGAGCTGGGGTAATTCTGGCAAGTGCTGGGCTATAGAGACGACCTCTCACTGCCTAGTCTGGCTCTAGGATTATCTGGGACAGAAGAACTATTGGATTGAGGGGCGAGAATTAGTAAGTGCTGGTCTCCCTTGGAAGATTTGCCCTTTGCTGTCTCTAGGAAAGGACTAGGCTGGGGGAGCAGTTTCCTCTCAGATGGAAAGCTTTCAAAGATGGCAAACTACCTTAAAACACAGAAAACACAAAATGCGATTACTACACATTTGATTTTTCTGGGCTTTTGTTTTGTAGTTTTCAGCGTATAGATCTTGTACACAGTTTGTCAAATTCGTCTCTTAATAGTTAGGTTTTTCTTGGATTTGATTCCAGGCATCCCATGGTCCCCTGAGCACCGCCAGGAGTAATTCCTGAGTGAAGAGCCAGGAGTAACTCCTGAGCATCGTTTGGTGTGACCCAAAAAGCAAAAAAAAAAAAAAAAAAAAAAAAAGAAAGTTTAGGTTTTTATACTCTTCTAGATGGTATTTAAAACATTCGATGTGCTATTTACTGCCAGCATACAGATATTTAATCAAAATGTATTTACCTGTTTTGTGAGCTTGCAAAATGTATTAGCTATTTTCTAATAACTAGCAGCTATTTTCTACATTCCTTAGGATGTTATTTGTGATTAATTGCTTTATATGAATGAAAGAAATTTTGCCTCTTATTTTACAAGTTATTTGTTACTATTTTTTTCCCACCATGTCTTCAGTGGAAAGTAGAATAGAAGTAGAAAAAAGTGCTCTTTTTATACCCAATCTTATGGGAAAGTATTATTCTACCATTGCTTATTATATTAAATGTAATTTTATAAAGATGATCTTTATCAAGTGGAGGGAATTTCCTAATATCCCTAGTGTGCTAGGCATTTAAAAAATCTCTGAGGATTAAAATTTTTTCAAGATAATCTATTCAGATAATCATTGAATTTTTTTCTACTTTTTGTTAATATGATGAATTATGTCAATAGATTTTGAGATGTTAAATAATTCTTATATTACTGGAAAAAACTCCAGTTGGTCATATTGTATTTTTTCACATTGTTGGTTTCAGTTAGCAGCTGTCTTGAGTGCTTTTCCACCTCTAGGGAGGAGGACCTCTGCCTGTGCCTAATTTTCACAATGTATTCTAAGAGTGGGATGTGACCCTGGCTGGGATGGAGAGAGAGGCTGTAGAGATGAGTTTTCACTTGTTATTTTCTACTTGACACAATTGTTTGTGTTTTTGCACAAAGTATGCATTTTTATAATAAGAAACTGAGTATTTGTATATATCACTTGTATCACTTGTCTTCCCATTGTTCATTGATTTTCTCGAATGAGCGCCAGTAACATCTCTATTTGTCCCTGTTGCATGCTAGTGTAGCCCAATGGCAGCTGCTTGCTCCAGGAACACAAAGAGCCTCAAACCGTTTGTTTGGGTCATGGGAATGAGGTCTATTATTGTTACTATTTTTGGCATATCGAATATGACAAGGGTAGCTTGCCAGGCAATATACATATATACACATATAGGCATATATATGTATATATGGGTACATGTATATTGTTGTAAGAGATTTTATGAGACTCAGATGAGTACTACTCAGAGAGGCAAAACTGGAAGTCTTTGAGTGAACTGGAGTCTCAAAGGACAGTGAAGGATGAGTCTACAAAGTCAAAAATCACATCCTAGTCAGACAATGGATATGATGGATCAGGGATTGCAGGTACTGTGATCAGCAAAGCAAGTACAGAAGCAAAATAAGCCAGTTAATGGTTGAATTGAACAATAGGCTTACTGTGATGGGAGACATTGCAATTGGGGGCATGGTGATTCCAGGAACTGAACAGTTTAGTTATGGGCTGAACTTGTTCATGGGTTATACCTAAACCTCCTTCTCACTGGGAGGCTAGGAAAGGAATAAATGTGGTGTCCGTTATGTCAGGACCCCCCAGTTCAATGTATCCTAAATATGTATTGTTGTAGAGTATGACCTAGAGTCTGAAGGAAGCTGACGCAAGCCTGAATGTGGGTGTACATCAGGCAGGGGGTTTTGATCTGAGAGTTCCTAAGGGGAGTGCTCCCAAAGGGTCTATGACAAGATTGGGAGCAGAGACTGCGCTTGTGGACTCATTGCGGCCAACTCTTGCCCTCTCCAATCTAGAATGAATGTGAGAAGGATATTTTCCTCAGTTCATGTCTTTCCACAGAGATCAATGAGGGATTAAACAGGCATGGAGTGTTCAGAAAAATAATGGAAGAAAAGGATTTTAAAAATGTTGCCACAAAGGTGAAGTTCTATTAGTGCTCGGGGGCCAGTCAGAGGAAAGACAGGATGAAGCATTGAGAAAGAACAGACTGGAAGATGATTTTCTCAAATCTTCAAATAAACATCTTGGGGCCAGAGCGATAAGATAGCACAGCGGGTAGGGCATTTGCCTTGCACGTGGCCGGCCCGGGTTCGATCCCCAGCATCCCATATGGTCTCCTGAGCACCGCTAGGAGTAATTCCTGAGTGCAGAGCCAGGAGTAACCCCTGAGCATTGCCAGATATGACCCCTTCCCCCAAAAAAGCAAAATAAATATCTTGCCTGCAGAGTCACAAACAGAGGACTAGAGCACAGCAACATGTTTATAGGAAGAGGGAATTGAAGGCAAAGGGCCACAGAATGTATAAGAAAATTCACAAGTGGGCAGGTCCCCCTTAGGCACACTCTACAAGCCTAAAGAAAGTAAGGGATTGGCTTTTGAGGGGGTCGAAAGGTAAATATATCTTTAGGCTTTGGGGAAGGGTAAGACAAGACAGTTGTCCTTGGCCTTGCTTGATGTGAAACTTGTTGCTCCTAATTTCTCTGGGCAGGTTTCAAAAAATTGATGACTTTGACTAGAACCCCAGCTTTGCCTACGAAGTCAGAGCTTAAAATGAGAGGGTTACACAACCCAGCTCTGCCTCATCCTGGGAACCCCCAGTCTGCCTGTCACTCTTGTCAGCTTAATCTCTTCAGCCTTGACTCAGCCCATCCTTGTCCAACTCTCATCCTCCTTGTCCTCTGGGACCCACCTAAGACATTCTTTCCTAACACTCCCGTCTAGTGAGGCTGAGGCTTGTTTCGTGGGCTCTGTGGCTCCCAAGTCTCCATAACAACAGGTTTCAGCCCCACCTCCCTCAGTGTTCATCACCCTCTCTCAGCTGGGTCCACCCACATCTTCTATGTGTTTTATATCAGATTCACTTCAGGGTTTCTGAGTTCTAGGCCAGTAGGTCTTGGCTGAAGCCCTCTCCACTGAGCTAGCTGCATCATTGGTGCAAGTTCTTTATCTTTCTCATCTTAGTTTTCCACCTCATTGTATCTACCTCAGAGCACTATGGTGAGGATTAAGTGAGATTATCTTTGCAAAGCTCTTAATTCAGTTTTTAGCTCTTGAACAAAATCATCAGGCAATTGCTGCTACACAGGCTGCCGGGCAAAGAAATCATTGTGGTTCTTTCTAAAATGCCAACAGTAAAAGCCAAGCTGCATTTTCATTCTGATTTCTGTCTTTTGGGGGGTCATACCTAGCGTTGCTCAGGGGTTCTTCCTGACTCTGCCCTAAGGAATTACTCCTGGCGGTGCTCAGGGGACCATAGGGGATGCCGGGGATTGTAGCCGGGTAGGCCGTCTGCAAGGCAAATGCCCTCCCTGCTGTACTATCCTGGCACCTGCGTTTCCATTCTTATGAAACATTTCTACAATCCTGTGGTTTTGAAGCAAGCAGGTAGATAGGGCGTTGGGGAGAGAGTGCTGGCATTGAGAGCTTACGGCACAATAAAACCAAACTGGGATTTGAGGTGGTTACTCTGCCACTGGTCCTAAAAGCAGCTAAAATAGTATTTCCAGACCCACTTTATGGGTCGGTCTGATAAGACTGGCGACATCACAGACCCAGAGAGTTGGACCCTGGACCCCTCCAGAGAGACGCTCCAGCAGGAACAAAGGGTTGTGATTAGAACATGAAGGTAAACACGCTTTTCTCCTTGACAACGCCACAACAGACTCTTGTCCAGGTAGAGAGTCCTGAATGGGGCAGCTTGGGGAGAAAAACCAACAAAACCAACTTTGCCAAGGCAGGAGCACAACACCCCATTCCAGGGGGTGACTGCATCTCCTCCTGAGATGTGTATTCTTGGCTCTCTCTTGTTCTTTCCTCATAATCTCTAAATAATGCTGCTTTATTTCGCCACGTGTTTCTTCCTGAAATTCTTTTTTTTTTGTGAGGAAAAGGCCAACAGACCCCCAAAAACTGGGGTAAGATTTAGGATTGACTTTCATCTCCTGCAAAGCACAATTCCTCACTCCAGCCTGAGTCCACAGTGCCTGAGACATCGGTGACAGGGGTCATTTTCCATGCTATGCAGGAAAGCCGGCCTCTAGGTGCAGCTTGAGGGGCTGGTGACATGTGAGTCCCATCACAGACTTTCATCAGTTCTAGGTTTCCCTGGGCATTTGGCTGGGTGACCCAGGTGAGCAGAGAGGGGATGTGGTAAACTGCCTTCTTGATGCTCTCTTCCTTCTCCTCACTTCTCATGTTATCTGATGTATCAAGGAAAGAAGCTATTATCACCTCATTTGTTAGCTGCAACATTTATATGATGTATCAAGGAAAGAAGCCATTATCACCTCATTTGTTACCTGCAACAGTTACGTGATGTATCAAGGAGGCGATGTTACTATCACCTCATTTGACAGAGGGTGGAACTAAGACTGAAAAGTCTACAGGCACAAAACTAAGAGGCAGGGGAGCTAGAGCTGGCAACCCCATTTCCACTATACTCGATTTTCCTCTTCTCTTTGATTGGATTAGGTTTACAGACATTGGGTAGGACTTTCTACTAAAACCAGGATGAGGAAAGAGGGTGCAGGGGTTATAGGGTGGGGAAGACAGCACCACTTCTCATTCTGAGTTCAGAGAAGACCGGGTGAGAAAGGCTGTGAGCCTGCCTGCACATGTGTGGGGGTGCCCAGGGTGCAGTTTCAGCAGGTGGAGTGGAGTTACACACCCATGGTAAGATACCAAGTTAATGTGGTGGCCTGCGTTTTCCCTCCCTGCATGGAAGGCATTGAGGGGAGGACTCCAGACATAGAGTAGCTGTTGACCAGAGTGACCGAATGAAGGGAATCAGAGTGTTTCATGAGGGCACGTCTGTGCCACTCCCCATGCAGAGTGAAGACCCTACAGGACTCCAGTGCTTCTACTGTACGAATAGTTCCTGCTCGTTCCTTTCAATGTGGCAAAATAGAGAGGGAACGTTTTAAATTGATCATCACATGAAAGAACTTCACTTGTCACTTGTCTTCCTGTTGTTCCTCGATTTGCTCGAGCAGGCATCAGTAGCTTCTCCATGAAAGAACTACAACGAACATTTTGATACACGTACATTTAAGTTTTTACTGTTAGTCAGTTTAAAAAATTAATAGGGACCAAAGCACAGGGCACTTGCCTTGTACACAGCTCACCTGGATTCGATCCCCCAGCATCTTATAGGGTCCTTAAGCAGTCCCAGGAGTTATCCTTGAGCACAGAACTAGGAGTAAGCTCTGAGCACTGCTGGGTGTGGTCCCAAACAAAATAAGAAAAATAGATAAACTATAGTGAAGCTCATATTACATCCCCATTCTATTTCGGGCTCCTTCCCTTGTTTAGCATTTAATGATCATACTGATTAAGCAATTTTGATTCTCCTTTTCCACTCACCTTAGAGTAGAAATTCTCTCTTTGCGTAAGTTTACAACCGTATTTTATTCCCTATATGTAAACATAAGTAGTAACGAATATTAATATAGTAGCAATTCAACTGATGGACAACAATGTAACAATTTTCTATTCTTTTTTGATTACTCATGTTTTGGGAAAAAAGATTTATATATATATATAAATACATACATATATATACCAATATATATATATTGGTAGGAGACCGAAGCAATCCCCACTACTCCATTAAGTCACTGAGTGGGTCGCTAATGGTTCACTTTCTCTTCTTCCATTTTCCGTAGTGCTGACCCCCGGGACCTCACTCACAGACCACACGCCCTCCCGTGGAGCCACGCTCTTCCTGGTCTTAGGTATCAGTGTCAGTATTTGGAAACTTCTAGAAGATACATCTTGAGTTTCAGCACTGCTCTTACAGAAACGAAGGATGTTGAGATATGCAGTTTCAGAAAACACTGAGAGCTTTGTGGGTAGAATTGCATATTCTTGCTATGACCTTGGTCACAGAATTGATACAAAGGAAGATATGAACCCCTGCTAACAAAGCAATAATGATGTAACTCACCATTTCCAAGAAGATGCCATTATTTATTTTCCTGTCACTTTGAGTTTCAGGGGCGTCAAACCCAGAAACTATTCTTGGCCCGCTGCCCTCACTAGGAGCTTTATCTATACATATAAGGGGAGTCCTAAAGTGCTCTAGTAGGGAGGCATTGAGAAACTTCTCAATGTCCCATGGACTTCCTGCAGCAGCCGAGACACCAGAGCAGAGCTGTCAACTAAGGGCTCAGCCACCACAGCTCTGGCCACATGGGGTGGCTCCAGTCCGTCAGCCTTGAAGCAGCAGGAGTATCTATCTCTACCAGAGGAGCTGTAGGCCCGGGCTGGGGCAGCAAGGCAGGGTTACTATGGAAATGACTTTTGGGGCTGTGTAATCCAGGCAGAGTGGATTTGGCCTCAGTGGTGGTTTTGGAGGGCTGGGAGCTGTAGCGTAGCAGTGTGCCTTATGGCACCCAGGAGGCAATTACCAATTAAAACTGCCAGAGCCATCTTGCAGCAAGAGGTGAAGTGTTCAGAATAGAGGCAGATCACGGAACTTGACAAATTCGTATCTTCACATCTTTGTTGATAGGTGAGAGCTGATGCCTGTAGGTCAGAGCCCAACCTGGCTTCTGGAGACCTAGGGAAGGTCTTCCTGCCACTATGGAAATATAATGTGTTGGCAGCTGCGTTGCAGAGCACAGGTTAGGATGATCTGAGGCTCTCCCTGCTGTGCCTCAGAGATGGCAGTGGTGAGAGACACCCACATGCTTACTATGGTCTCAAGTCTCAGAGGAGACAGGATCTGAGCCTGAGCAAAGTGCCACTTCACAGCCAACTCGGAGCCTCGCATCCCCACGCGGAGATAAAGGTTATGCTCTCCTGCCTGCTGGTACCAGAAAAGACAGAAGGTCCTGTCAAAGTGTCCAAACGTTCATCTGAGACCTTGGCAATGGTGTCTTCCCCCAGGTACTGTGTGATTCTGGGTCTATAAGTCTCTCTGACAACGCTGGCATTTCCCCTCAGAGTCAGACAAAGTGGAAGGAAGGGCTACAATCCAATGGTGTCCACTGATGGGTTCTTTCGTAGAATTTGGGTGGGTGATTTTTTAAATTATCTTAGCCAGGCTGGGAGTGGTAAATAATTGCTCACAGCCTGGAGGAATCCTGCTTTTCAGATCATCTCATCTCAGTGTTGAAAGAACGCCAGATATATCGGCAGTTCCAAACAATCTGATCTGGGAGCAATTCTGGATTTACAGAGAATAGCCTCCAGGGAGGCAGGGGAGGGAGGCTGCATGTTCAGTTTGTGGAATGCTCAGGATTGCAAGTAAGGAATGTTCCAGCTACCTCACCCCACCTTTCTTTTCTGTAGGGAGGAGCTCAGAAGTCAGGTGGAGAAGTCAGAAGTTGGTGACTTCCCAGAGTGGTTCCAGGTTATCTTAATGGTGTAGACAAGCCTGTGGGTCCAGGCTGCTTATTGGTGTAGACAGTGCCTTAAAGTCTTTCCTGGTGACTCTGGCTGACAAAATGAATGATGGAGTGGAAGTTTGTTGAAAGTAAATTTTGGAGTCCTCAACAACATGGGTAAGATGTGAAGAGGGGCCAGAGCAATAGTACAGCAGGTAATGCATTTGTCTTATACTCAGCTGACCTGGGTTTGATCCCCGGCATTCCATATGGTCCACGATGCACATGGCACAGTGCTGGCCTGCCCGGAATGCACACGGAAGCACAGAGCTGGCTTATCCATGATGGACACAGCACAGAGCTGGCCTGTTTGGGATGCACATAGCACAGAGCTGACTTATCCAGGATGCACCCGGGAGCACAGAGCTGGCCTGTCCACAATGTACACGGTACAGAGCTGGCCTGTCCACAATGCACACGGCACAGAGCTGGCCTATCCACGATGTACACAGCACAGAGCTGGCCTGTCCACAATGCACACGGCACAGAGCTGGCCTGTCCGGAATGCATACGGTGAGCACAGGGGGCTCCTTTTGGGGGAATCAGGGGTCTCTTGGGCTATTCAGGAGACTCTCTTCCTAAGCAAGGGAGAGAGGTACTCCCCACCCCCTACCTACACCCAGCTCTGAGCACACCCTCTCATGCAGCATTGTCGGGAACGCTGCCGGGTTGGGGTCCCCCGACAGAGTCAGGACAGAGGTTCTCTTCTACCTCCGAGGATGCCGGAGAACAGATGAAAACTCACGAGTCTGGTGCAGTTCCAAAAATGGCTTTTAATAGTACAAAAGCTCTTCCACAGCACTTCAATATAATGAACAAACTTTAGCTCTGGTCTGAACTTAAGACCATACAAAAGAGCCTAAGTCTCCCACCAAAGAGAAAGGATCTCACCCGAGCTGAGTCCTACCCAGAAGATGGAGCAAAAGGTCAAAGAGCAAAAAGCCAAAAGCCAAAAGCCGAAAGCTAAGAGGCCCAAAGCCAAAAAGTAAAAGGCAAAAAAGTGAAGGGGCCTCAAGTCAGCCCCTTATATACACCAAAGTAATCCAATCGGGAGGGGTCATGTCAACAAAGAACTCTAAACAGAGTGTAGTGCCACACCTTATTGCAGGTATAAACAAAGGTTATGCCAAGGACTAAGGAGATTATCTCTTATGTAAAACACTGGAGAGAGAGAGGGCTGATATAAAGTAATACATCTTAACTTCATGAGCTTCATGTAATCTAGATGGTACCCACAAGGTCCTTCTTATTATTATCTGCACCAGGGTGATTCTGAGTATCTTGTTCTCGTGTACTGAAAGGGTCACTCTCGCCTGCTTAGAGCAAACTAGTATGATCCTTCCTATAGTCTTCCTATAGTCTCAGCGTAGCCAGGGTGGTAGTCTCCTGGTAAATTCTAACTGTCCCACGCTGGGTGCAGTGGGTATAAAGAGGAGCTGTGCCCAATATAGAAAACATAGAAGTCTTAGTAGATGTATAAGTCAGAAGTTATTCAATCAAGGTGACTTCTGTAAGTGCCACACCCTCTAGCAGTGTTTACATAGAAGAGAAGTCTCATTAGAATGAACCTCGACTTAAGTAGATTAAGCTGGGAATGGGCAGAACAACAAAACTCCCAGGTTAGCCAAACCTGTCCTCCAACACAGCATGATGTGTGGGTCCCGACAAGCTGCACCTTGCAAGGGTGTTGGCTAGAGGGGCTCTGGGACTCCCTCTGCCACTAGGATCCCACGTTCACCTCGAGACCATCAGAATAAGACTCTTCAGAAAGACGCCCTTAGTCCGTGTGAGAATCGGATTCTCAGGGACTCAGGGGGGCCCCTCCGTGGCAGCCCTGGTATCAAGCCCTTCTTTGATTCTACGGCTCCTGTTCTGCCTCTGTCTGGGGATAGCCTCCGAGGGCAGGCTGAGCACTCAGAAGAATCCAGGCAGTCCCTGGTTTTCGCAGGGGGCTGTGGGATATTCAGAGACCAGCACAGACTCCTGAGCCCCAGACGTGGCTCTGGCGCAAGGATGAACCTGTTTCCTCAAGAACCCGGGCTCTAGCTCAGGGCATGAAACCACGCAGGTCTCCCTCCCAGAAGCCAAGCCAAGCGCCTGGTTCTGAGCTGCTGCGTAGTCAACCTGAGGGGGTTTCCTCTGCCTCCACCTTTCATTTCCTTGGGTTATTTGGAGAGAGACCCCAGGTCAAAACAACTTCTCTGCAGTGCCATCGGCTCTGGGCTGCCACCCCCTTGGCTCTGCCGATCCCTGCACCCCTGGTGTGTGGTCCACCCTGCCCCCTTCACGGTGTAGAAGCAAAACCTCCTCTACCTCAGTCTTGAAGTTCAGGTACACGCCCATCGACTTTCCCTATCATTGCCGTTGCTCTGTTTGCCACCATATTGGGTGATTGTGACTATCTTGGTGAGTCCCTGGTTTTGAACTGAATTTCTAGAGCGTCTTCCTTCATGCAGGTATGAGCTTAAATAGGTCAGAGAAGCATAAGGGTCACACTCAGGTTGGGTCCAGCTTCAAGTAAACATTCTGCTTGACCCATGGGATTGGAGGGCTGTGAGGGGGGGCCCCGGACAGACACTTAGTTGGAACCATCTTGTCTCTTGTGCTGGCGTTAGGAGAAGAACAGCCAACGTGGCTGCTTCTCCCCGTCCAGTCAGTCCCACCCTCCATCACGGGAGATTGACCCTGCTGGGGAACTTTTACAAATCTGCACTAATCAGACAGGAGCAGGTCATTGTTCACCCTCAGCTGCAACACACACAACTCACACAGACACGCAACACACAAACTCATACACACACGCACGGTCACACATGCTCACTCTGATTTCACAGCACACTCATATATGCTTACCAGACATCTGCATACAGAGTCTTACCCACACACACTCACATACACATGCTCATATATACTCACACACACTCACATATACTCACACACATATGCACACTGACACATACTCTCACAGACTCATACACTCACACCTACACACACAATACACTCATATTCCACACACTCACACACAATTCTCCTGCTCAGTTACGCACTGCTAGATCTGTTGGAAGGCCATGTTCTTTCTCTCTTCTTCAGAAGGGCTTGCAAAATGAACTTTACTTGTCATTTGTGGGTGGAATCTAAGCTTCCCATTTCAGAAAGGGTTTTACTGTGCGTCCTCAAACCTTTCTTCCCCTTTTTGGGTCACACCGGCAATGCTCAGGGGTTACCCCTAGCTCTGCACTCAGGAATTACTCCTGGCAGTGCTCAGGGGACCATATGGGATGCCAGGGATCGAACCGGTTCGGTGTGTAAGGCAAATGCCCTCCCCACTGTGCTATCGCTCGGCCCAGAGTCCTCAAACCTTGCTTGGCAGCCAAACTTGTTGCTAATTGCCTAACGAGGAGCTAATAGAGTTCTTTCATTACCAAAGCAATGACCAGAAGGTGTGGAATGACAGGCAGGTGCCCAGAGGCTCAGGCCATGGAGCAACTCTGCTGCTTTGTCTCAGGGAGGAGAGGGTAAGAGCTGGCTCTCAGCGGCCTCTCTGACTTCATTCCTGGCTCCCCAGTCGTGTGGCCTTCTGTGAGTAACTTAACCTCTCGGGATCTCAGATACTGATTCTGTAAAACAGTGCATGTTGATCATGGCCCTTAGATAGGGCTATTTTGAGAACTAAAGTGCTCAGACGAACTTGGCATCTGGTAAAACTCTAATTACGTTGCAAGAGAACGTATCTTAATATCCAATGCCGTCCTCACGACATACATATGGTGGAAATAGCAGGTCTGTAAAGATACCATGTGTTATTCTTCCCTATGACATGCCCTCCACTGACCTGGTCTCCATCTCGGCACTTCAGAGATGTCCTCTCCATGGCATCATCCTTGAACGGCCCATTCTCTCACGGGCTCATTTCATGCAGCGTCACTCCCTGGAGGCTCAGGGACACTCACTTGCTGTGTCCCTGCTTTGTTCTTCAGTGCCTCGGAGCAGGAGCGAGGACTCCAGGGTACGGCTGTGCGGTTTGTCCCCCCACTAAAGGGCTTCTGGGTTGGTCATGTTCTGTGGCTGTTGTGAATAAAAATAGCCACAAACTTTTGTGTATCGCTTTTCGGTGTGAACGTTAGATTCCGTTTCTCTCAATCAGGAGTCTTAAGGAGCCGGCGTGTGACATTGGCTCTAGGTCTGATTTGAACCATTCAGATGGATGCGCAGTGATTTAAACATGCCTTTCCTTCACATTCAATATCATTCCGCAAGTTCCTTTCTTAATGTCCTCTTCAGAGAAATGTCTCTTCTTGTCTTTTGCCATTTTCTAGTGAGACTGCTTGATCCTTTTATTGCTAAGTTTGGAGAGTTCGTTATACACCCTAGATTTTAGTTCTTTGTTGGGTGAAGTGGTTTGCAATTAATGTCTCCCTGCCTTTGTCTTTTTTGGCTAGATAGAGGATCTTTTGCAGAGCAAAGTTTTAAATGATTCTTCTCTGCTTATGGATCATGCTTTTAATACCAGGTCAAAGAGTTGTTTATCTATCTAGCACCATATGCTGAAGATTTCCTCCCAAAGCTGTTTAGTTTACATCTTATGCCTATGTCTGTGATCTGTTTTGGGCAGCATAGGGGGCCTTTAGTTAATTTTGGTGTATAAACTTTAGGTGAAAGGTTGTTGCTGTTGTTCTTGGTTATTTGAATTTTGACTTATGGATCTCCAATTACTCCCACACCATTTGTTGATAATTTTCTTTCATTGACTTACTTTTGATCGTAGGCTAAAAATTACATTTTTCACTTTTGCGCATGTGTTTTTGATGTATCGTATTGTTTGAATTATATCTTCCAAAAGATAGATGTAAAGACAAATGTTAAATCTTTGAATGTGACCTTATTTGGAATGAATGCGCTTTAAAAAAGTCTCCCTTGATACTCTATATTTACTACAGTACTGACAAGGCTTACTTGTCAGTCTGTCATCTACAAGCTGTTTACACGAGTCATCCTGAACAGGATTAGCAGAACACTAGATGAAGGACAACCATGCGAGCAAGCAGGCTTCCGGAAAGGATTCAGCACAATCGACCATATCCACACGGTAACCAAGCTCATTGAGGTTTGTAGGGAGTGCAAGATGCTGCTCTGTCTCACGTTCATTGATTTACAGAAAGCCTTTGATTTTGTGGAGACTGAAGCGGTCATAGAAGCCCTAGTCAAACAGGGTGTTCAAACTCAATACATCAAGATCCTTCGTGAGCTGTATTACGGATTCACCACCAGGATCTCACCATTCTACAAAGAAGTGATCATTAATGTGAAAAGAGGGGTTCGACAGGGTGATACCATTTCACCAAAACTCTTCAGTGCCACCCTCGAGAACATCATGCAACAATTAGAATGGGAAGGAATGGGAGTGAAGATAGATGGTCGGCAACTACACCACCTCCGCTTCGCTGATGACATCGTTCTAATAACACCAAACATTAGCCAAGCGGCAAAAATGCTGGCTGACTTTGACCGAGAATGTGGAAAGATAGGTCTACAGCTGAATCTAAAGAAAACTATGTTCATGAAGAATGAACTAGTTCCAGAGACCCCATTCACTCTCAATGGAACAAATATCTCTGAATGCAGCAGTTATGTGTACCTAGCTCGAGAAATCAACATGATGAATGACCTAAAACCTGAGCTGCGCAGGAGGAAGAGAGCGGCATGGAATGCCTTCAGAGGCATTGAAGAAATAGCTAAAAGGACAAAGAACCTCTGGCTCCGGGCACATCTCTTTGACTCCACCGTTCTCCCTGCATTAACATACGCCTCAGAGACCTGGGCCCTATGAAAGCAGGATGAGAATGCCATTCGGATCTCCCAGAGAGGAATCGAAAGAGCTATGCTTGGAATATCACGCCTCACTCAAGTGAGAGAAGGAATCGGAGTTCTGACCTCCGTCGCTATTCCAGAATCAGGGATGCTGTCTCGTTTGCCAAGGCATCGAAAATCAGATGGGCTGGACATGTAATGCGATTTGGAGACAACCGCTGGACTAGAGCCATTACCGACTGGATCCCACGGGATATCAAAAGATCACGTGGCCGCCCACCTACAAGATGGTCAGACTTCCTTGTAAAGACCCTGAAGGAACGGTTTGAGGCTCTTCATATTCCTGAATGAACCAGATGCCATTGGGCTACATTGGCACGTGATAGGGTCCAATGGAAATGTTACTGGCGCCCGCTTGAGCAAATCGATGAATAACAGGATTCAAGTGATCAAGTGATCAAGTGACTGACAAGGCCTTATGTTAAGGCTCTTTCTTCTCTTGAACTTCAATGACATGATTGTTAGGTTTTTGGTTGTATTCCCCCAGATTCTGGAGGATCAGTTCACTCATTCCCCAGATCCCAGAGGGTCAGTTCACTCATTCTGCAAATCTCAGAGGATCAGTTTGCTCTCTCTCTTTTGCTCATCTTGGGTAATTTTTGTTGTTCTGTTTTCCTGTTTACAGATTCTTTTCTCACTTCTTCCTGTTCAGCCTACCCTTTGAAGTTTGTATTTTGGTTACCGATTGACTAATTCTAACACTTCTACTTAGTTCCTCTTGGTGTCTTTCTATTTTTCTTAAGATTTTAATTTGTTCATTTGCTTAGCAATTTCATTATGTCTACTTTAGAACCTTTTGTTAGATAATTCAAACATCTTATCCCCTCGGTATTGGTCTGTTACCTGTGTTTTTTAAAAAAATTCTGTTTGAGACCTACCTTATCCTTAATATGATAAGCAGTTTCTGATGAAAACGTTGGGCATTTGGGGGTATTATGTTACAAGACACTGGATCTAATTCGAATCTTTAATTTTAGCAGTACCCTTCTGATATTAGGAAGGATAGATGCCACCCTGTGATTGTCAGATTGGTGGGTCGGCGAAGTTGAGGGGGAGTCTGGGCTTCCCACATGGTCCACCCACACTGGCTGGATTTGGTGCGTGCCTGGTGAGGGGCACATCCGGATCCCTCACTCACCTCTCCTGACATCACCCAGCAGCAAGGGCTCTCAGGGTTCCTTATAGCCTCCCCACATTGCTTTGGCTGGAGTAAGGGGCTACTCCCAGCTCAGTGCTTGGGATTCAGCTCCGGCAGTGCTGGAGGAACGTCTAGTATTAGGGATTGAAGCTGGGACAAGTGCTCAGTCCCCTGAGAGCATCTCCCCAGCCCAGAGGTGGCATTTTAAGAGGGGCACCTAGGAGTCTCTCTGCCCCGGGCTCACCTTCTTGGCCCTTGTGGCTCTGGCAGTGAGTGAAGAGAGAGATGGAATCTGGGTCTTGTTCTCTGAAACTGATTGGCTGTCATCCGTGGAACACAGGTAGAGACACTGAACTAGAGAAGAGAACTGGTCCATTTTGGAGGAGGCTGACCTGGAAGGCTGGGCCCGATGATCTACATGAATCCTGATAATCCTCTCCAGTGGCCCTTGGCAGGTCAGGGAGGGTGGGGACCAGGAAGCTGCAGGCCTGCTCTCCTAGCCTTCAGCAATGCTCTGCAACCTGGGGGTTCCGACCTGAAAGCTTGCTTTCAGCCCAAAGGAGGGAGTGCCCCAAGGCTATTTAATTGAGACTTGGAACATCTTCTGGCTGAAAGAAGAGATTGCCTAGAGCTGTAACTGGGAGTGAAACTGACACTGTGTAAGGAAATGAATCTTCTTAACTCCGAAATGACTGTTTTGACTAGAAAAGAAAAGGAAAAAAGAAGAGGAGGAGCTTGAACTTGGCTTGGCTTGTTTCAATAGGATTAGAAACATAATAAGGTAGCACATAAGACACAAAAGAAAGATTTCATCTCTGTACAGAAACAGAAAGAGATTGACATGTTTTTTCAAACGCAATCTGCAGCAAGAGAATAGTCTACTGTGGGTATTAGAAATTTGGGAAGAGTGAAACACTTGAGTCACATATGTGAGTAACATTAAGGGTCTAATGAAATACAAGAGTCTCTTGCTGTGGGATTGTGAGTGAGGCTTCTGTTGTCTTGCTCTATGACCCCACCCCCATCCACCCAGAGCCCAACACTGTGACTGCAGAAGAGTTGGCTGCTTGCATGGGAAAGGCAAAGGCCAGCTGGCCGACAGACACAGGCCCGCATGGCTCTGACGATGGGTAAGGAAACCAGTCCAGTGGGTCCTCCGGGATTCACACATAGTCAGGCGCAGGAGACATTTACTGTCCTCAGCTCTCAGCACCCAGTTCTCACATCTGTGAATATGGGGATCACAGTTCCTCTCCAGGCCTGTTGAGAGGATAGAATGAGTCTCTGGGGGTCAGAGAGTCCCCCACGGCAGCTATCATGGAGGGCATAAGCCTGTTCCTTTACCTACAGGGCGAGTGATGGGATTGAGGGTGGGAGAGACAGGAACAAAGGGGTCTGTGTGTCCTGGCATCCTGGCAGATGTGGGGAGGCGTCCTGGTAGAGCAGAGCAGGGCTGGTACCTAGGGACAACCCAGTTGGTTGCCTGGGGCCCTGCCACCTTGAGAACTGTCTGCAGGAGCCCTGGGAAGCCGGGCT
The DNA here is from genome assembly GCA_021461705.1 of Cryptotis parvus. Taxonomy (NCBI): domain Eukaryota; kingdom Metazoa; phylum Chordata; class Mammalia; order Eulipotyphla; family Soricidae; genus Cryptotis; species Cryptotis parvus. The sequence goes on along the minus strand of JAJIBD010007613.1, from coordinate 11,191 downwards.
GGGAGTCTCTTCCTAACCACATAAAAGCAGCTCAGCAGGGTCCCCGACATGGCCCATCTGATGCTAGGACCCAGAGATCTCGTGAGATGACATCGCCAATTACAGATCTTCCCTCTGCACCCCCGCAATCCAGTGCTCCCTTCCCCGGCCCTGGGGAAGGATGATTGAGGCGTGACAAAGCCCACAGCCAAGATCTCTCTGGGGGTAATTTGGTCAGACTAATTATCCCGTGTTAATTAGGTAAGACTCCAAATTACATGAAGGAGGTTTGCAAGCCCAGCACTTTGGGGGGTTTTCAAGCTATTTACCTGTGTCTCTGATTTTGCTGGGAGAAAATGATTTCTGGCTCCCAGGCAAGTTAAACCCACCAATTAGGGCAAAGATTGCCTGCGGATCCCTATAAAGGGGGAACCAAGACTTTGGCCAGTGAATTGCGCTGGGACTTGGCATCTCACTCCAGCTCTCTGGCTTCTCCAGCATGAACCGTCACTTCACCTACAAGTCGGGAGCTACGGCCAAGGGGGGCTTCAGTGGCTGCTCAGCCGTGCTCTCGGGGGCAGCTCAACTTCCTACAGGGCCGGGCCAAAGGGCTCAGCGGGGGCTTCAGTAGTCGGAGCCTCTACAGCCTGGGGGCTCCCGGGCATCTCGTTCAATGTGGCCAGCAGCAGTGGACGGGCAGGAGGGTACGGGTTTAGCGGGGGCCGGGCCAGTGGCTTTGCCGGCAGCATGTTCGGCAGCACGACCCTGGGGCCAACCTGCCCAACTGTGTACCCCGGGGGGGCATTCACCAGGTCACCATCAACAAGAGCCTCCTGGCTCCCCTCAACGTGGAGCTGGACCCGAGATCCAGAAAGTGCGTGCCCAGGAGCGCGAGCAGATCAAGGCCCTGAACAACAAGTTCGCCTCCTTCATCGACAAGGTGGGACTTTCTGGGCAAAGCCAGGCCGATCCCCTTTCTTGCTCTACTGTCACTGCCTCTAAGACCCTCATTCTGAGCAAGTGGGTCACCCCCGCCCCACACCAATGCTGGTAAGGGGGCACAAAAGAGGGAAAAGTCACAAACCCAGGACAGGGATCCTGAGAAAGCAAGTGGGGGTGGCGGGGGTGACGGGAGTCTGCGGTGGGTTCCAGGAGGTGGGAACGTGGCCTTGGTGTCTAGTAGCAGGAGGGTGACAGCCGTGAGTCATGAAAGGTAGCCAAGGGGGCCCTTTAACCCCTAAAGAGTTTTCTTTGCTGCATATACGGCTCCCTAATAGTCTCTGGCTGTGTGGAAGGCCCTGTTCACCCTCTGGAATCACAAGAAGTCTGGGAAGTTCCAAGAGCATATCTCTCTCTCTCTCTCTCTCTCTCTCTCTCTCTCTCTCTCTCCCTCTTTCTCTCTCTCTCTCTCTCACTCTCTCTCTCCCTCCCTCCCTTTCTCTCTCTCCCTCACTCTCTCTCTCTCTCTCCCTCCCTCCCTTTTCTCTCTCTCTCATGGGATCCAGAGGTTTAGGTGACCCACCTCAGACCCCCCACAGGTACACTGGGCTTGGAGAACCACTGAGGAGCAAAGGGAGAGTGGGGGAGCCCGGGCGTGCGGGTCTGGCGCTTGTCAGGGTGACAGAGAGGTCAGGGATTGGGGTGACCCCGGCAGCCGCAGGATCTGTCTGGAACGGGAGACCCAGAGTGTGTGTGTTGGGTGATTGGGGATGACGAGCACAGGAGGGCCTTGGCCTTCATCCTGAAAGGATTTGGCGCTGCAGGCTGTGCTCAGTCAGGAAACAGGACCTCAACCACTGGGGAATGCTGCCCTTGGCAGGGAAGAGCCCTGAGGTCATGTAGTGGGAATCCCCAGGCCAGGTCAGCTGGCACCCGCCTCTGGCTAGGCTGGAAGAGGCTACAGCATTCGTCTGAAGACCCAGAGAGGGACGGAACAATGCCAGGCCCCTGGCAGAGTCCCTGGGTGAAGCCACTTTCGCCCTGCTGATGTGTCCGAGGGGGAGGCCTGCTAGAGGGACCCCGGCTGAACGGATACTGGTCAGGCTGAGGTGGGTGCGGAGGGTCAAATCTAGGCAGAGAAATAATATAGAGGCTCCCCTTGAGCGTAGAGGCTACCCCAAGATTATTCACCCCAGGGCATTTGAGCCTGACCTGCCAGCCTGTGAGTGCCCCACGGCCCTCCCCAGGAAGCCAGTGGCCTCTTCCTCTGACTGTTGGTGCTTCCAGGTGCGCTTCCTGGAGCAGCAGAACCAGGTGCTGGAGACCAAGTGGGAGCTGCTGCAGCAGCTGGACCTGAGCAACTGCAAGAACAACTTGGAGCCCATCCTGGAGGGCTTCATCAGCAGCCCTGGGGGAAACAGCTGGAGGGGCTGTCGGGGACAGGGGTGAGGCTGGACTCGGAGGCTGAGGAACATGCGCGACGTGGTGGAGGACTACAAGAAGAGGTGAGCGGGGGCAGTGCCTTGGCTGGCTGTGGGCCTGGGCCTTCCCGGCAGACAGTGCGGAGCTCAGCTCAGCAGGGTGCCGAGACCACCTGGAGAGGTGCCACTGAGCTCGCTGCCAGGCTAGGGAAGACTCCGCTCCCTGCCCCGTGCACAAGGTCTGTCTGCCGATGTCTCCTGCTTGGGACATGGTGGAGCTGGCGAGACCCCAGAATTCTGGCGGAAAGGGGCAGTGGCATGTTCCTGGGATTTGGACATAGAAGGGAAAGGAGGGAGACCCTGGTCATTCCCCAAGATCTTCAGAGGAAAACCAGCACTCAGAGCGTTCAGTCTCCGGCACTGAGGGAGCTGGGCCACAGTCCTGAGTGAAGCGACTAGAACAGCAGAGACGCAAACGCCCTTCCACGAGCATCTCTTGTCCCATCACCCGGCACGCACCAGACGTGCGCCCGCTCAGGGAGAGGCTTTCTTGCAGGTACGAGGAGGAGATCAACAAGCGCACGACAGCAGAGAATGACTTCGTGGTGCTGAAGAAGGTGAGGGGGCACCGGGAGCAGTCGGAGGGTGTGCGCCGGCAACAAGCCTAGAGATGGAGCCACCCATGTTGAGGGCTGCTGGGAGCTCAGGGGGTCACCAGGAGTTTTACCCAACTCCACCCCTGCAGCTCTCTTTCTGTTGTGTGTGAGTGGACCGAGAACTGGCTACCAACCAGTGCTCAATACCACGGTCATGTCCACTCTGGCTGAGAACAGAATCCGCTCTGAGAGGAGCTGGGGATTTACTTCCACCTCGCTACCTTGGACAGTGGCTGTGGCTGAGCCCGGGGCATGTACCTGTCCTCTCCCAGCCTCTCTGGGGAGCAGGTGGGGATGGACAGAGGAGTCCCACAGACCTGGGGGTGGTGGGGCCCTGCCCAAGACTCATGAGACAGTTCTGCCTCATGGTTGGACTCTGCCCTTGGTCTGAGGGTCAGAGTTGGGACTGGGGATCCAGCTCCCAGGGGAACCCGCATGGCCTGGAGGAAGGGTCACCTCAGGACTGTCTGGGTTTCCTCAGGATGTGGACGCAGCTTACATGAGCAAGGTGGAGCTGCAAGCCAAGGTGGACGCTCTGGACCGAGAAATCAAGTTCTTCAAGTGCCTGTATGAGGGGGTAAGGCCCCAGTCTCCCAGCCTGGGAAGAGGAAGATCCATTACTTGCTCCTCAGTCTCTTCTAGAGCCAGGGGATCCCAAGCATGGACGACATCTCAGCTTTTGCTCCCCCCCCCCCCAGTGATTGGAACTTCAGTTCAGCCAGGCTTCCTTAGGGGACGCCAAGTAGCTGAGGGAAGGCTCTGATATCCAGCCAACGACCTCTCATTTTCATCTCCTCTGGTCTTGGGTGTCCTGGCGGCTCTGGGGCAGGGATGGAGGGTTAGATTCTCTTCCAGCATTTGGGGCTCTCTGGCTGCAAGCCTCAGCCTGTAGGCCAAGCCTCCATGGGCTTTTGCATTTTGCTGCCTCCCATGTGCGCCCCTGCCCACTCCCCCCCAGCTCAGGTGGCAGACTTAGGTGACAGACTCGGGGCTGAGGTTTCCTTGGGCTGCTTCATGCCCATTCAGCAGCTTTCAGACACGGTGTGTGGAAGCTTCTGGGCCGGTGATTCATGGACCCTTTGGCCTGAACATCTCACCACCCGCTATGGGGTGGGGGACTTCCCTGCTGGACAGGAGCCGTTCCCCGCACACAGGCCATTTCACGCTTCTCTCTGTCCCCACAGGAAATAGCTCAGCTCCAATCCCACATCAGCGACACATCCGTCATCCTGTCCATGGACAACAACCGGAAGCTGGACCTGGACAGCATCATCGCTGAGGTGCGCGCCCAGTATGAGGACATCGCCCTGAAGAGCAAGGCTGAGGCCGAGGCGCTGTACCAGACCAAGGTGGGCTGTACCCCAACTCCCTCCTGCCTCAGTCCACGGGTGCTGCGGGCCACAGGTCCGGTCCTCAGATGCACTTAGACCGGGTTGACCCGGCAGGCCGCCGGACCAGTGTGTAGGACTGTGTCCAGGCAGGTCAGAGCTTCGGGAAGCAGGAGCAGTGGCCGCTGGGCGGGACTGACTCTTTTGGAAGTGTGGTTTGGAGCAGAGTCTGGGAGGAAGGCAAACATGGAAGTTAGCATCTGACTCCCTAATTATAATAAATGAGGGGGTCTCTGGTATGATCTGACATCAGGAACTCCCACCTTCAAGTCTAACTGCAAGGATAAAGGGGCAGTCTGAGTCCCTTAGATCTTAACGCCTCTAATGGGTAGTGGGTGGAGAAATGATTCGTAGATATAATTTGGTCAGATTGAGATGGCAACTTCCTAATTGTTCCCAGTTGTTCCTCAGGTTCCTTGGCAGGAGAAATTCACAGGAAGATTTTGTTGTGGCCCTCCCTGGCCTCAGGACAAAAGAGCCTTGGCCTTGTAGTGGGGGCAGGAGGGAGACTTGCAAGGTGTAGGAGACAAACAGGCCTGAATCTTGAGTCAAATTCAGACCCAACACCCCAGCACCCACCACACCCTGGTGAGGGGTCAGTAGACTGACTGCTCTGGGCTGATGATGGCCAGTCCCTAAGCCCCGGAGTCTTCTGGAAGAATTAGATCTGTACAGGCACAGCTTTGAGATCTGGGAACACTCAGACCTGCCTATCTCCAGTTAGGATAAGCACCCACAGAAAAGCACCTAATTCTGAGAGCTTGCAATAACAGTAATAGGATAACAAAGTTATTACTCCCCTTTGGAGATAAAGAAGCTTGGACTCGGAGAGTTTCAGTGGCTGGTTGAGGTGATTTGACCAGTAGGTGACTGCAGTGAAGAGAAACAGCAGGGCCCACCGCTCTGAAGCCTGCTGCTTACAGGCGGGAGGGTCCTCTGTGCCTGGCTCAGCGAGAGGCTGCGGGTGAGGACCAGGGGCTTGTCCGTGCCATCAGTATGGGGCAGCATGATACGCTAATGCAAGCTTCCAGAGATGCAAGAGAAAGTCACTAACTAGGAGTCAAATGTCTCATTAGCCTCAAAAGATAAAACAAAGTTTAGGGAGAACCTTCTACCGTGTGTGTGTGTGTGTGTGTGTGTGTGTGTGTGTGTATGTGTGTGTCTGTGTGTCGCTGTGTGTGTCTTTGTGTGTGTCTGTGTGTCTCTGTGTGTGTGTATCTGTGTGTCTGTGTATCTGTGTGTCTGTCTTTGTGTGTGTCTGTGTGTGTCTGTGTGTGTATCTGTGTGTCTGTGTATCTGTGTGTCTGTCTTTGTGTGTCTGTGTGTGTCTGTGTGTGTATCTGTGTGTCTGTGTATCTGTGTGTCTGTGTATCTGTGTGTTTCTCTGTGTCTCTGTGTGATCTTTAAGAGAAATCCTGAATCTAGGGCCCATGTTGGGGTCAGTCCGAGGTCCACTACAAGGCCAAGCCTCACTCCAGGGATAGTCAGGCAAGGTCCTTTGTTTTGTTTTAGGCTCTGTGGCTGACAATACTATTGGTTTTAGGGTTTCATGTATAACACACTCCAGAACCATAGCCTCTGCTAGACTGTCCACTTTCCTCCACCACTGTCCAGTGTCCCCTTCCTTGCTCTATTCTCTCCCTTTCCTGTGGTGAACTTCCTGCTGAAGACCAGTTCTCAGTTTCTGCTGCCTTTGGGCATTTGTTGCTCCCCTGCTTTTGTTTCTTTCTGCTCCACATAGGAGAGAGATTACGATGTGTCTGTCCCTCTCATGACTAACTTCACTCAGTGAGACACTCTCCAGGTCTATCCCAGTAGCAGCAAACTGCATGATTTTATCCTTTCTGACAGCCACATAGTATTCCATCCTGTGCTTGTACCATAGTTTCTTTACCAGTCACCTATCCGAACACACTAGGGTTGTTTTCAGATCTTGGCTGTTGTGGAACAGCGCTGCAATGACCATAAACATCTTTTTGACTGAGTTGTTGAGCCCTCCCAGTAGACGCCAAGAAGCGGAATTGCTGGGTGTTATGGGAGTGTATTCTTTGTTGTATTGAACAGAGTTCTTAACATCACAAATCTTTTGTGTTCACCCTAAGCCAAATTTTTGGGATAGAGGTCATCTCTGCTAAAGATTCAGTGGATGGCATCAGAGGCAGAAATAATGGTGATGAGAATCCCCCCAGACTCATGAATAGTGGCCTGAGCGAATAGCCACATCGACAGTTTCCTCCATGACAGGAAAGAAAGTCAGAGCTGTGGAGCAAAGGAAGCCACAGAAAATGATGCGTCTCTTCAACTTTGGTTCATCACTCACTCACTCATTCATTCGTTCATTCATTCATTCATCAGAGCTCTTCTGAGCCTGTGTTAGACATTGCATTGGGCACTAACGCCAGAACCCAAAGGCCTCTGCCTACTAGTCTGAATATATGGGGTGTACAGACATGTGTGGCCATGGCAGTGTGGCCTGTAGCTCTGTAGGTCAATGATTTTCAACCACTGGTCCATGGACAGTCCATGGACAGAAGGCCTCTGCAGACATAGAAAGGTTAGGTAAACCACTGGCCTCTGGCCTGGACTATAACTGCAGGTCCATGGACTGGTGTGCAGGCCGGTGTCAGTCTGAAGGTGTAGACAGGCTGAAGAATGCAGTTGTAGAGATCCTGGTGGGCAGCTGTTGGTAGGCCTAGTGAGCGGGGCGCCCTCCTTATTTCTACCATGCTCCCCAAATGCGTCAAACTGAACTGGGTCCCAGGTCAGAGTCTGTACTCGGCATCTCTCCTTAGTTCCAAGAGCTCCAGCTGGCGGCGGCCCGTCATGGCGATGACCTCAAACACACCAAGAATGAGATCTCGGAGCTGACCCGGCTCATTCAGAGGCTGCGCTCAGAGATCGAGAGTGTGAAGAAGCAGGTGATGGGGTAAACTGGGGAGGGTAAACTGTTGATCACACCCCCTGCGCCAGGCTCCTCCTTCTTTTAGTCCCCCCATCCCAGAAGTCCCTTCCTCAAATCGGGGACCCTGTTCTTGGCCCACATTCTCAGCTTTCATCTAATCTGCTCTTTAAATGAGAGGTGCTTTCTGAAAGCTAAAGGCTGGTCACAGCCGCCCAGCACTTCATCACTGCAAAGGTGCTTGGCTCTTTGCTTCCAGGAGTGGAGCTGGACAGAGAAGGGTCAAAGCACAGTGTGAGTATGGAGGGAGGCTCAGGTGCTCTTGGGCTTAGGAGAAATGCTACTGTTTGGGGGTTTGTTTTTGGGGACCCCTCAGCGGTGCTCAGAGATTATTCCTAGCTCTTCACTCAGGAATCACTCTTGGCGGTGCTCAGGGACCATATGGGATGCTGGGGATCGAAACCAGGTTGACCACATGCAAGGAACACATCGACCCACAGTACTATCACTGTGGTCTCTGAAAGACTGGTTTCTGGCCTTTAGTGCACCAACCTGGAGACAGCTAGTCGCTGACGCAGAGCAGCGGGGTGACTGTGCCCTCAAGGATGCCCGAGCCAAGCTGGACGAGCTAGAGGAGGCCCTACAGAAGGCCAAGGAGGAGCTGGCCCGGATGCTTGCGCGAGTACCAGGAGCTGATGAGCACCAAGCTGGCGCTGGACATCGAGATCGCCACCTACAGGAAGCTGCTGGAGGGAGAGGAGTGCAGGTGGGCAGTGAATGACCAGAGCTGGCAGAGGACTGGAATCCTCTGATGCAGTTACCCAGCAGGGGTTTGGGAGGTGGCAGGAAGGGCTAGGTTGCAGGTGTTCCAGGAAAGAGCCTTATGTGACAATTGAGTCCAGAGACACGTCCATCTCTGCCCAATCATCAGTGTGGTACTGGTGTGTCCCAAACACACCCAATACTCACAAATGTCCCTGTTGTAAAGAGGATTCCATCTGCAGAGTCCTGAGGGCAGACAATAACCAGACAATAACCAGTCCTTCAATTTTTAACGTGTTTCATTTCCATTATAGAGCATATACTTATCAGGCAGGATTACTTGTTTACTTACCTTGGTAATCTAAGTATTTCTTCTTTCTTTCTTTCTTTCTTTCTTTCTTTCTTTCTTTCTTTCTTTCTTTCTTTCTTTCTTTCTTTCTTTCTTTCTTTCTTTTCTTTCTCTCTTTCTTTCTTTCTTTCTTTCTTTCTCTTTCTCTCTCTCTCTCTTTCTTTCTTTCTTTCTTTCTTTCTCTCTCTCTCCTTCTTTCTTTCTTTCTTTTCTTTCTTTTCTTTCTTCTTTTTTTTTTTTTGCTTTTTTGGGTCATACCCGCGATGCTCAGGAGTTACTCCTGGCTCTGCACTCAGGAATTACTCCTAGTGGTGCTCGGGGGACCATAGGGATGCCAGGGATCGAACCCGGCCGGCACAGGCCAGCCACGTAAGGCAAACACCCTACCCGCTGGACTTCGCCTCCGGCCCCAAACATTTCTTTTAATAGAAATTCATTTTTATTATAAAAGGCAGAATCCATAAGAAATGTAAAATATTTAACCATGTTAAATATTTAAAGCTTAGATTTCATAGATAAATATTTACAAGCATGAGGTTCACAAGCTTAGATCAGTTGTGACAAATGCTGGTGTTGGATTTTTCCATGCAGACAGTGGAGTGGGGCAAGAAAGGCACAGCGTGCGGGGACTTGGGGGAGGGAGTCCTCCTTTGGTAGCAGGAGGTGGGGTGCTCCGAGTGAGGAGAGCAGACAGGCAGGAGCGAGGGGCATGGGGGTAGTTACTGCCAGGGGCGTGGAAGGGGGGGCTGAGCACAGGACTGTGGGTTGCCAGGCGGAGGATGGAACTGGAATCTCTGTGCTTTGTCCTCCCTGCAGGATGTCTGGAGAATACACCAACTCCGTGAGCATTTGTGAGTATTGCTTCCAGTCGTAGCCCATTTACACACGTTAAGTAAATGGCTGCCGCCCAAGGAGCCCCTCCTGAACATTTGGCATTTGGCCGGGGGGGCATGTGGCAGAATGTCACAATCTTTGTCCTGCTTCCTCCAAAAGCTCACTCTGCCACTTTCAAATCCTACCCCACTCTTCTGCAGGACTGAAGGTGAGAATAGAAAGTCGCATTCTCTCCTCATGGGGACCGGAGCCCCTGCAGAGCCAGGGCCTACGCTGGTCCCCAGAAGCAGCTGCCTCTAAGATGGGCTGGCCCAAATGGCCCACTGCATAGCAGAAGGCACTTTGAAAACTCTCAGAAAGTATTCTCGGTGGCCTATGTGGAAGCCTGGGTTTCATCTGCTCCTCAGTGGAGCGGTAAGGGCTCACGACTTGTTTGTCCAAAGCGTGAGGAAGGGCCTCTGTAGGGTCTCTGCTTCCTGGTGCTTGAGCAGCTCAGGAACAGAGCAGGTGCCACTAGCCCCAAGTTTGGAACCGAAGGGGCCGGAGTGATAGTCCAGCAGGGGAGGGTGTTTGTCTTGCACGCAGCTGACCTGGGTTCTATCCCCGCATCCCATATGGCACCAAACACCACCAGGAGTAATTCCTGAGTGCAGAGCCAGGAGTTACCCCTGAGCACGCTCAGGCCGACCCAAAAAGCAAAACAAAAAAAAAAAAAAAAAAAAAAGGTTAGAGCTGAAAACTGTTCAGCTCATGTTGGCTTAATGGGGAGACATTGAAGGCAATGGGGGCTTGGATCCCTCCCTGTCCTGGGACATGCACTGACCTTCCCTCCTTCCTCCACAGCTGTCATCAGCAGCTCTGCAGCTGGGACCACAGGCGCTGGAGCTGGCTTTGGGTTCAGCGGAGCCAGCACCTACGGCTACCGGTCCAGTTCCGTGGGTGGGGGCTTCAGCATGCTGTCTGGGGGCTGTGTCACTGGCAGTGGGAACTGCAGCCCCCGTGGGGAAGCCAAACCAGGCTTGGGAGTGCAAGCGAATTCAAGGATGCCCAGGGAAGGCCCCTGCTCTGAGTGCACCCTCCAAGAAAAACACAAGATAAAGGACAAGTCACGTCCCACCTGATTTCTGGTGGGCTCTTCTCCAGGAAATTCACATTTGTCATCATCTCCTTCTTGCTTTTCTTTGCCACTGACTGTTTCTTTCTTTCTCTACCTCTCCACCCTAGTCTTTCTTAAGTCTAGACTTTGGCCTCATATCACCTTTTAACTTCCTTCCTGAAGCATTGTTAGAGTCTTGGTCTTCATCCTAAGTCTGGTCTGCACCATCCTTGCAGAGGAAAACTTTCTGTCCAGTGTAAGCCCAGGTCTTGGTTCATATGGTTCTTTGATTGTGTGTGTGTGTGTGCTCTGTGGGCTCCCAAGACCAGAGACCCACTGATAGTCCTCCAGAAACACCTCCTGTTACAGTCACACAGTGCAGGAGTAACACCTGGCTGTTACAGGCTGTGTCTTTGCATGAGCCCTGTAGACCACATGGCTGGCCATTTCCTTGGAGACTGATCCTGTCAGTAAAAGGGCTTTGTGCCCCCTCAAGTGTCACCTCTCTGGTTTCTGCATCTCACTAATAAATTGATGCCCATCTATGCAGGACCAGGTCTCCTTTTCTCTCCCAGGGGAATCTTCACCTCAGAGCATCTCTTCTGGAAGCAGAGGGCCAAGGTCCAGTCTGTTCTATAGAGCCCTAAATGATCCAAGAGAGATAGACCTGAGCCTGGGCTGAAGGATCTTATGCCCACTTGGCTTTTGAGCTGCTCAGGATTCGTCTCTGTCTGGTGTGAGAGCTCTTCTAAGCACCTTCTAAGTCATGCTTTTAGTGGGGTCCTTCCTCCAGTGTATGGGAAAATCAGAAAGGATGGGGAGGGAACCACACTGGTAGCAAGATTAGAAACTGCTCAAGAGGCAGCAG
>JAJIBD010007612.1:95000-126131 GCA_021461705.1 Cryptotis parvus | reverse complement strand
AACAATTCTCTTATTAGAGTCTTCAGACTGCTAAAGAGCAATACCAGGCTAAAAGGTATATGCCTCCAACAAGGAATATTAGAATTTTTAATATTTTTGTTTAAAATATTTTTTGTTATCTATCCACTTTCCCACCTCCTTGCTATTGCACAATCTGTGACCTGTTCCTGGGTCCCTCAGATCCAGGGAAGTCCATGCTATCCTCCTCTCAAACCCAGGAAATGTTTCTAAGGGCCCGAAATGCTGACATTGACCTCTTTGGTCATCAAGGTGCATAGGGGGCTCTGTTCCACCCACTCCCCATCGTGTTCATTGCTGATACAACTTATGGGACCTATTCCTTGGTTCCTGGGACTTAAGGAAACCTCTGCCACCCTCCTCTTGAACTCAAAAGTGCCCAGACTCTAACACATCAACATGAGACTATTCCACACTTTTGGCCCCAACTCTAAGGATACTTGTGTCTTATGTCTTTCCTCAAGTACATATATAATAATCTGCTTTGCAAGTGGAAATATTACTTAACACCATGATTAGTGAAATAGCATCCTTAAGAGCACAAACAATGTTAGAATAACCTATCATAAGGAGTAATCACTTCCCTGAAAAACATTAATAAGATCAGATCTCAGATATTTGGGAATATGAAGCTCAATTTGTAGTACCCACAGATTTTTTTTGAAACAATGGTGAAAAAAGGATTTCATCAGCTCTGCCAGACATGGACAAAATCCTGGAAAATCTTCAAGCGCCATTAATGTTGAATTCAAATCAATGATTGATGCAATGGCCACTAAAAAAAACAATCACTAGAAAAAAATTCATCAACTTAAATATAAAATGACCCAGGGTACTAAGTGTCCATGCAAACAAAATTGAAGGAATTAAAAAATAAATTTGCTAGCCACAGCAACAGAATTCAACATGCAGATGACCATGTCAGTGATACTAAAGCCAAAACACTAGCCATCACCAATAATTAAATGGAAAAAGGAAAATAAAATTAATGGAAGGTAATATTAAGATTTATGATAGATAATATCAAGTGGAATCATCTTGGCATTGTAAGGATTCTAGGAGAGGAACAAGGGAAAAGGGAATAGCTGGTGAAAGAAATAATAACTGAGAACTTTCCAGACCTTGATCTTGAGAGAGTCTCCTGCACAGATTCAAGAAGACCAGTGTATCAAATAAAATAGACTCAAAAAAAACAACAGGAAGAGACATAGTAATAAAAACAGTCAAATCACAAGAAAAAGACAGACTAGTGAAAGCAAAGAGAGAAAACACTCAAATAAAAAGGGAAAATCAGACATGAACATCTTTCTAACTATATATCTCACAGTGGTATAATAAAATATTACCCAAAAAAAGGAATTGCAGCAGACCTTTTATAGACCTTTTACAATGTGGGAATGAGTAGAATGACATATTCAAAATACTGACTGAAAAAATAGAGTTCACTATTCTGTAAAATTTTCATTTACACTTTAGGGAGGGTTAAGAAATTTTTCAGATAAACAAGAGTTTGCAGCATTTCTGACAATTCAACCAATCCTGCAAGAATTATTGAAAGGCCACCGATCAAAACAAATGGGCTTTTAAAAAATAATTTATTACACACAGAATAACAGTACAGCCCTTTATGTCTATAGTCTCTCTGCATATCAATGGACTAATGTCCCCTTTAAAAAAGTACAGTGTTGCTGGACAGAGCAAAAAAAAAAATCCATCTGTTTGCTGCCTAGAGGAAAGAAACCTAAACATGCAAGATACAGATTTAGGGGTAACCCCTTTTCCCCATAAAAGAAACAACTATACAAAAAAGCTGGGACAGCTATATGTAGACAAATTTGATTCACTCTAATGAAAGTAATTAAAGATTATGATGGACGATACTTATTGGTCAAGGGAAGGATTGATCAAGAAATACTGCTAATATTTATTCATCAAATGAAGGCTCAGCAAAGTTCATAAACTTTCTGCTCACAAATATATAAAAGGCATGGACAGAAACATAATAGTAGTAGAAGACTTCAACACACTGATATTGCCAATATACAGATATACTATGTGGTATAGAAATAATGAGATATGGCCCTAAATGAGAGGCTAAAATAAAATGATTGGTTATGGGTGGTCACATAAAGTATTATGCATTATCCAAAACAAGAATACACGATCTTTGTAGAGCACATGGAACATTATCCAATAGATGACATATTAGGCAAGAACTCAAACATACAAATTTACAAAAATAACTTATACAAACTACTTCCTCATACCACAATGCCATGAAAGTAGAAATCAGCCACAGAAAGATGATGGTATGATGGTAAATCTTCCAACACTTGGAAGCTAAACCAAACAAACAAACAAAAAAACACTGCTAAACAAAGAGTAAAATGGAGTAAATAAGATTACTTGAAACTAATGAAAATAAAGATACAAGCAATCAGAATCTATGGATTACAGCAAAAGTTGTAGGGGGGAAATTCATATCAAGGAATTCATATAACCAAAAAAAGTTGTTCTTTGAAAAAATAAAATAGATAAATCTTTATCTAGACTCACAATCCCTTATGAGAAAACATGAGAAAATATTAAAATAAACAAGACACTAGATGGAAAAAATTACAATGGACAATTCAGGAATTCAAAAGCTTATGAGAAGTTACTCAACATCTTTACGCTCTTAAACTGGAGAAACCAGATGAAATGGAGAGTTCCATAGGTCATATAATCTCTCAAAGTTGAATGGAAATGATGTAAAAATAAACAGGTCAATCTCAAATAAGTAAACTAGCACAATAATTAAGAATCTCTCCAAGAACAAAAAAACCTGGTCCAGACAGGTTCACTGGTGAGTTCTATCAAACCATCAAAGGAGATATATTGCCTTTACTCTTTAAGCTCTTCAAAAAAAATAAAAGACACAGGAATCCTTCCTAACATCTTCTATGAAGCCAACATTGCACTAATACTCAAAGTAGGCAGAGACAATTTCAGGACAGAAAGTGTCAGACCAATATATTTGAAAAATATTGATGCAAAAGTACTTAAATTCTTAGCTTACTGAATCTAACACCACATAAAAAAATCACTCTGAACAAATTTGATTCATCTTAGGGCTGCAGGGATAGTTCAAATACACAAATCCGTTAACATAATAAACATTACTAAGAGGAAAGATAAAATCATATGATCCTATCAATCAAAGTAAAGGAAGCTGTTGACAAGATCCAACATGCTTTTATGATTTTAAAAAAAGAATGGAAGGAACCTACCTCATCATCATAATAATGGCCATCCAAAACAAATCCACAACAGAGAATATTTTAATAGTGAAAACTGAAAGATTTTTTTTCTGTGATCAGGCAGAAGGCAAGGATGTCCACTGTTATTCAACACTCTATAAGAAGTCCTGGTTATAGAACTCAGGAAAGAAAAACTAATCACAGAGATCTAAGTTGGAAAAGAGGAAATCAAACTGTCACTATTTGCAGATGACATGATTGTCACTTAAAAGACCATAGAGTCCACGTAAAAAGGATCTTGGAGACAATAAACTAATATAACAAAAGATTCTGGTGTCTTATCCAAGTCAGAGTGGGTAGCTTTCTCTGCCACCCCCATTTCTGGAAGTCCTAGAAGCCATGTTCAGCCCCCATACAGCCACCATGATGGTAGATCTTTAAATCTCTGCACTGCACACTTGCATATATGGCCACATAGCACTCAATTCCTCAATACTACCATTTCAGTAGGAGCACACCAAGTTAGATGGGAAATTGACATAGAAGCCAACTAAATGAAACAAGCAATAGCAATAATGCATATGGCTCAACTAGCAAGAGCTTAGCAAATTCTTGGACAAGGAATTAACAACCCAGTGGTGAGACATAACAATTCTCACATAAAATTTTACCTTTTATAGTTACTGATTTTAATATTGAACCTATGTTATCTAACAATATCAGCTCTAGAATTGTATCAACATAACTTTGATAGGCTTTTGTCTACATTTAAACAAATTTATAAAAAAAAAAAAATAAGCGGTTTAGGGGCCAAAGTAATATACAGCAGGTAGGGCATTTGCCTTACAGGCCACTGACCCAGGTTATTTTACCTATATCCAATATGTTCCCCTGAGCACTTCCAGGAGTAATACCTGAGTGCAGAGCGAGGGATAGGCCCTGAGAATCGCCAGTTTTGGCCCCAAAAACAAACACCCCCAAAAAAAGCTGTTTGACCTAAGAGTGTGAAATCTAGAGCATTGAACAGAAGATGCTAAATAATTTCTTAAATTATAGAATACTGTTCACTTGATCACTTGAATCTCCTTATTCATCGATTTGCTCAAGCGGGCGCAACATTTCCATTGGACCCTATCACGTGCCAATGTAGCCCAATGGCATCTGGTTGATTCAGGAATACAAAGAGCCTCAAACCATTCCTTCAGGGTCTTGACAAGGAAGTCTGATCATCTTGTAGGTGGACGGCGATGTGATCTTTTGACATCCCGTGGGATCCAGTCGGTAACGGCTCTAGTCCAGCGGTTGTCTCCAAATCGCATTACATGTCCAGCCCATCTGATTTTCGATACCTTGGCAAACAAGACAACGTCCCTGATTCTGGATATAGCAACGAAGGTCAGAACTCCGATTCCTTCTCTCACTTGAGTGAGGCGTGATATTCCAAGCATAGCTCTTTCGATTCCTCTCTGGGAGACCCGGATGGCATTCTCATCCTGCTTTCGTAGGGCCCAGGTCTCTGAGGCGTATGTTAATGCAGGGAGAATGGTGGAGTCAAAGAGATGTGCCCGGAGCCGGAGGTTCTCTGTCCTTTTAGCTATTTCTTCAATGCCTTTGAAGGCATTCCATGCTGCTCTCTTCCTCCTCAGGTTTTAGGTTGTTCATCATGTTGACTTCTCAACCTAGGTACACATAACTGCTGCATTCACAGATGTTTGTTCCATTGAGAGTGAATGGGGCCTCTGGAACTAGTTCATTTTTCATGAACATGGGTTTCTTCAGATTCAGCTGTAGACCTACCTTTCCACATTCTCAGTCAAAGTCAGCCAGCATTTGTGCCACTTGGCTAATGTTTGGTGTTATTAGAACGATGTCATCAGCGAAGCGGATTGTGGTGTAGTTGCTGACCATCTATCTTCACTCCCATTCCTTCCCATTCTAATTGTCGCATGATGTTCTCAAGGGTGGCGCTGAAGAGTTTTGGTGAAATGGTATCACCCTGTTGAATCACTCTTTTGACATCAATGATCACTTCTTTGTAGAATGGTGAGATCCGGGTGGTGAATCCGTAATACAGCTCACGAAGGATCTTGATGTATTGGGTTTGAACACCCTGTTTGGCTAGGGCTTCAATGGCTGCTTCAGTCTCCACAGAATCAAAGGCTTTCTGTAAATCAATGAACGTGAGACAGTATTTAAATATTGTTAATGTTATTTTAAATATGTGACCCAAACTATAATTACTTTTTGAAAAGATGTTATTGCCAAGGCTGTGGGAGTAAGGAGTGGGAGTGCAAGAGTGGACCTTGAGACTATGGTGGACATATGATGATACCAGGAATGGGTGCAGAGTTGGAACACTGCATGGCTGAAACACTAATAGCAGCATTGTAAATCACAGTATCTAAATGAAGATTTTAAAAAAATTAAATTAGTAATTTGCAATATATACTCAGAAGTGGAATAGCTGAATATGGTATTTTATACATAATGTTTTGATCTAATATCTATACTATTTCCCTAGTGGCTGTACAAAATTACATACTCAGCTCTAGTGTTTTAATATTCCTTTTTATCCATATCCTTGCCAAACTTAATTCTTTGTCTTTGTGATAATAGCCTAACAGGAGTGGAGTGATATTGTGTTGTGGTCTCAAATTTCAGTTCCCTATTAAAAAAGCATTGATAAGCAACTTTCCATGTGCCATTTGGCCAACCCCTGCACCATTCTTGGGGAAATAGTACCTCAGGTATTCTTTTTTAAATCAAATTCATTTCAGAGTTGTGAGTTCTTGGTTCTTTGTTTTAGTTTTATTATTAATTTCTTGGGAGGTGTAAGACTTTCAGAAGCATTCTCTCATTCAGCATTTTTTTACTATTTCAGTGCTTTGGAGATACGACAAGTGGGATACCTGCGTGTGGCCACTTGCATGACAGTAATCAGGCCAAGATCAAGGGCTCTTCTAGTTAAACACATCCACAGTTCTGCCTTTTCATTTTGATCTTATTTTCTTTCACTGTGCTTTAGAATTTAATGTGACAATGTACAAAGCAATTTCTTAAAATCATAACATTTTTCACAGAAATAGCAGGAAAATAGCAAAAATTGAATGAAAAATAAGAGAGACCAAATACCTTCTGCAATTGTGGTAGGGTGATGGGAATTTTATATATTAAGAAGCTATAGAAAACATTAGTGATGTCATATTACCATTTTACAAGCATCTGTCCCCCTTTATCTAAGGGGGCTTTCCACTGTAGGAATTGATCTCTTTGGTTTTTTTGTTTGTTTGTTTGAGGCTTTAAATTGGACTTGATTAATGAGGTACCAAAGCAATATTGTCACTTGCCACTTGACTTCCCGTTGTTCATAGATTTGCTCAAGTGGGCACCAGTAACATCTCCATACGTCCTGTTGCTTGTTAGTGTAGCCCAAGAGCATCCGCTTGCTCCAGAAAGACAAAGAGGCTCAAACCATTCGTTCAAGTCATGAGAATGATGAGATCTATATTGTTACCGTTTTTTGGCATATCAAATATGACACAGGTAGCTTGCCAGGCTCTGCCATGCAGGTGGGATACTCTTGGTAGTAGGTTCTCAGTTCGTGCATTTACTGATGAACCACGTGGTCACGAACAGTGTGCAATGAGAAGAGATCTGCTTTTCTCTTGGGTGGAGCTCTGAAGAGCTGAATCATCTGGATGTTGAAAATGGCTGCCTTCGTGCTGCTGGGATTCCTCTGGCTTCTTGCAAGGCTCTATTGAAATAGTGGGCCAGGGCTAGAACCCACCTTCCCTCCTGGATGTCTCATGATCAGCCTAGCACAGGGAAAGCCAGTAGCAGCTCTGCCCTGAATATCTATGTTCAGTAACATCTCCATAAGTCCATAACATCTCCATATGTCCATAACATCTCCATACATCCACAACATCACCATGTTAAAGCAATATTAAATAATGGGAAGAAGGAAAAATAAAAGGTATTCACTCTTGTGGCTCTATATGCTACATGGCTCTAGCTCCTTTCAGATGTTGCACCACAATTTCTGCTTCTCATGTGTAGCATAGCCAAACTTCTGACAACATTTTTTATTAAAGGAGTTGACAGCTTTCTGCTATTGCCAATCTAAGAGGTGATTACTATCTCTGGCTTAACTGGTTCATTAATTATCTGTAATTTCCTGCATTAAATTTCTTTTAATCAATTCTTTGTTTTGTTTTGTTAAGGTATTGTTGTTATTTGAATACACACCTGGTGCTACTCAGGGAACTAAACAGCTAGGTGCTCAGAGGTTATTTCTGGCAGTTCTTGGGGTATCATTTCATATCAAGGATCACACAAATGTCTTCAACACATCCATGCCATTGAACTATCTTTCTTGTCCCTTATTTTTAATTCTTAAATGTTCTCTTTTTTCTGATTAGATTCATACTCACAATACCATACTTATGATCAGTGGAATGATGATCACAATTTCTATAGACTTTCCAAATATGGTCCTCACTTCTTTGCCTCTTACTTTGCTAATAGTAAGACTGATAAATTACAAAATAAGGGTCATTAATACACTGGAAAATATCTTGACATAATCAAAAAAATTAAGATGTTGAATATTTTTATCTTTCATGACACATCTATTATGATACATATCTAGCATTTAACTAATACAAATATATACTTATGTCCTTCCTTATATTTTTGAGCCTCTATACTCATATGAAGTATGATATTTCCATTATATTTCCTAACATTGAATATCAGAATTCAATAATACAAGTACCAATGCTTTATCTCAGCACTCTTTGGTCCCTTGAATAACACAGGAAGTAGCCCTGAAGACTCCTCAAGAACGTCTGGGTGACTCTGGTGACTCACAGCACCACTAGAATCAAGGTCACATTTCTGGACCCTAGCATAGAACTATCTAGTCTACTTTCCCCTTAACATTGTTTGGGAGGGTCCACCTAAGAGCAACATTAAACAGTGGCTTGTGTATGTTTTCTTCAAGATGGATTCTGCAAACTTGTCAGGATTTACATTATGCCAACACAGGAACAACATTGTCACTTATAGTAACATAAAATAAAAAATTTTAATTATTGAACAAGAGCAACAGTACAGCAAGAGATAGGGGATTTGTCTTGCACGTGGACAACCCGGTTCATTCCCAACATCGCATTTGCTTTCAAGTGATCCCTGAATGCAGGAGTACATCCTGAGCATGACAGGATATGGCACAAAAACGCATATGTATGTGTGTATGTATATATATGCATCCTTTTTATATATCATATAATATAAAATAAATATATTATCACATCAGTAATTGTAAACAGGTTGACTCGGTGGTATTAAGGCTTTGTTTCCCATATTAACTTTGTCTTTCTTTTTCCTTATTTCTTTTGTTTTAGGGCCCCTTGGATGTACCCGAGCCATAGCAGAGCCTGGCAAGCTACCCATGGTGTATTCAATATGCCTAAAACAGTAACAATAATGGACCTCATTCCCAATGAATGGAGACATTACTGGCGCCCTCTTGAGCAAATCCATGAACAACGGGAAGACAAGTAATACAAGTGAAGTAATAGGTGTATTAACAATGAGTCCCAACCAGTCTCAGGAAAAAGGAAAACGGCTGGAGAAGTGAAAGGATCTTCTTTTATTCAAGACAGAGAGCCAGAAACAGCAGATATCACTTTAGTTTTACATTGCATGGGCAGAATCTAGTCATGCTGTCATAACTGCAAGGGAAATTAGAAATGTGTCCAACCAAGACTTCTGTTACTCCAGAAAAGGGTAATAGATATGGGCATAAGAGGGGTGGAACAGATGCTCTTTCTTGCAAAGCAAATTGGATGAGGCTATTAGAGGATTCTGTATAAAAATAAAGAACATGATTCTCTATTAAAAATACTACATTAAGGAAAATACACATTTTAAAATTATATTGACTGAAAGCTATTGATCAGATGCTATGATTCTGTCACATAATAACCAGAAGATAAAAATGTTCCTCCGTAAATGATGGCAAAATGCTTCTTTATCATTTATAAATTACTATTTTGCATTCATATGGTAGCTTCAATATTTATTCATATACAGTTTATGTATGTATATATATGATAATGTTTTTATTTCTATACACAGACAAATCTATGCATCAGTGCTAAATCATTGAGATTTTTTCTGATGATATTTTAATACAATTAAATTCATGGTGTGCCATACTAACAATGTCATTTATTACATTCAAATGTTGATACTGTGAGCAGCTGTGGTCAAATTTCCACAAAAGCATGCAATAATTACTAAATCACTAACCAGCACTCTCTGGTAAACAATGATTATAAGGTGCATCCCAAAGGTAGGTGTGCCAAAATATTAAAAACTAAAGGTTAATCTTCCAAAAAATTAAATGAAATAGCTATCAATTATAAAGAGAAACATCTTATTTTTGTTGTTTTTCTTTCGGGTAGTACAAGTTTTATGAATAGGGACACACCCTCTCCTTTTTAAAGGTGGAAATTCACTTTTGCTTAAAAAATACTATTTTCATAAATTTTACTTTATTCATTTTTACATTGTTTCTATTTTTAAGTGCCACAGACAAGCCTGAGGAGGAAGACTGATAAATAGTAACAGACAGAAATCAAGATATAATACCCCAGACAGCCAAAATGCAAATAAGTAATCAACCACTAAAAATTGGGTGGAACATGGTGATCTGACAGAATATTTAAGAGAACTAAATCTCTAAATTTACATTGTAAAAATGCAGACAGCACTGAAAAATCTTGATACATAATAATTCCTTATATATTAAAGACTTTTTTAAGAGACATAAAAAAAGAAAAGCAAGATTAACAGAAATCTGTGGACAGAGCAAAGAGAGAGTATAGTCCAAGTAAACTGAGCTCCATTCTTAATGGTGGATTACAAACACGATTTTAAGTTAATCTTTCTAGGGTTTAAGTGAGAAAAAGAAAAGAGACTTAATTTTCCTTGTAAAAATCTGTGGTTTTAATAACAAAATTACTTTTCAAATTTTAATGTCTATGTTTTCAAAGTCATTTCTGGAATTATAATTGATCATTTTCTTGATCTTGTATCATTTACTAACTGAACATTACCTTGTTTAATATATTTAAAAAAGTTCCATATTTAACATGTACTCATCTTACCTAATAAGTTGATCACTTAAGTTCACTGTGATATATATTTTAATACTACTATCACTTGTGGTTGCTCGTTTCATTTTGCTGCTAGTTTTATTGAGTTTATATTTTTAAAAACATTTTTTGAGGAATATAATCCTAAAGATCTAAATTAAGTACAATTTTTAGGAAAATCTTTAACTTAGAACCTTTGCAGCCCATTTTGTAATCATCTCTTAACTTGTAGTGAATTATTCTAGGAAACAATCAATATTTCTCTAAGGGCAAGATTTTTCTTTCAAAGGCCTCACTTTATTTCAGCCTTGAAAATATCTCATAATATGTGATTATATGTGTTTCAAATAATACACTAAAGGGTGTTAGAACTCAGTCAGTTATATTGGCATAATACATAATTTATAACGACATTAGTTTTCAATCCCTGTATCAACACATAGTCCAAAACTAGGTAGCTTATAACATTTTAAATGTTCTTTTATTTTCCCCAATTTCATTGAGACCCAGTGATTCACAGGATTGTTAATGACACATTCATATGTACATCATCCCACACCACACTGACCTCCAGAGTGCTTGCTCCCCTCCACCATTGTTCCTAAGATACTGCTAATCCACCACCCCCTAACCAGGTAAGAATAGTTCTGTATATAACTCTTCAGTTCTGTTGCTTTTGGTCAAACCATAAGAGTTTGGAGTTTATTTTTTTTAGATGAGGAGATTCAGACAATCCTTTATTGTCTAATTTTCAAATAATTGAATGTCCCCAAATCTGATTGCAGTTGTTACATTTCAAAGCACTGTGGTCTGAGAGGGTGTATGAAAATATTTCTATCTTCTTGATTTTATGTACATATCTGTCTTTAGAAAAGTTCCCTGTGACTGGAGGAAACTATGTTTTCAAAGTTTGGTGGGTGAAGAACTCTAGATAGATATCTATTAGGCCCATCTCTTCTTCTGAGTGCTCCAGGAATTCCAAAATCTTTAGCAGGATGATCAAGTTGTGGTTAAGTTTTTAACCCTGTGGTGGCTTTAGACATGGCATACTAGCAAGTTTTCTGGAAGAACAGTGAGATGGGGAAGATAACTCATCCATCCCTGGCTTCCTGAAAGCCTAGAGATTTCAGTAACAAAACCCACAACCTGAATTTAACTAATTTCTGGGTGGAGCTTGTCTGAGCAGTGGAGTCCAGCCTAGAACCTGGTGGCAATTCTGGAGTGTAGAGGCTTTTGTTTCTTGTGGCTCTGTTGGAATGGGATGGGCATTCACCTGTCACCCTCCATGCCCTGGCATTTCCAAGAGATTTGCTGGTTGTAAGATTGTTTTCAAGGCACTAACAGTGAGCATGTGCTTGCTCTGACTATTCAGATATGTTTGTTCTAGGCAGAAGAAAGTAAAATAACAGGGGCTAGAGAGATAGCACAGAGGGTAGGGTTCAATCCTTGCACCCATATGATCCCATAAGTTCCCCCAGGATTGATCCCCAAGTGCAGAGTTAGGATTAAGTACTAGAATTAGCTGAGTATCGAGCCACTCCCACTACCCCCAAAGAAGAAAAAATAAGAAAAAAAGAAAAATTTACTAACTCTTATCTATTGGTCAAGAATTTCAGCCTGGTTTTTATTGGGTACAACTGATACAAGGTCCCTCTCACTCAGCAGCAATTAAGACATTATAAAGGCTGAGCTGGAAGGGGGTGTACTTCAAGTTCACTAACACACTGCAGTTTTACTTGGCTATTGGTCTAGATCATCATTTCTTTTCCATGTGTATTTTAATACATGATAATTGGAATTTCTTCAAAGAAAGTCAGAGTGCAAGAAAGGCGGAGGTGGAAGCCATCATGTTTTTGTAGCCCAAAAAGGGGGTTTTCATTGCATTACTCCTCAGAGGAAAAACTCTAATTCAAGCCCATATACAAGGAAAGAGGGTTGCATAGAGGTTAGAAGATAATTTCATTAGGAACCATTTTGTATGTTGACAAAATTAATTTTGAGGAAGTAAATTTGATATTTATATTAATCACTTGCCATTATTATGAATATGCCATTTTCCTAAGTCTTTCCTATTATACTCTGGCAAATTGCCTTGTCATAAATATTTTCTGTATATTTACTCCAGATGCCTTTAATATCATATTTCCTACTTTGATGGAACTGGAAATTATCAGATTAAGAAAAATTGGTGGGATATAAAAAAATAGTATGATACTAATATACAAGGCCAGGCAAATCATGGACCAGGAGGATTTGTCTGGTAGGAATCTACCACAGAGGTTAGCTAAGTCAGAGAAGGGACCAGAGGGCTAATAATTGTTAGAAATGGTAATACCAGTCTAGAACTTAGCATTGAATGTAGGCAAAGGGATACACATGATAACCCCAAAATGTATGTATTGCAGCCTACAATGTGTAAAAAGAAGGGGAGGGGAGAGAAAAAGAGAGAAAGACAGAGACAGAGACCAACACAGAGACAGAAACAGAGACAGAGACAGAGAGAGAGGCAGGCAGAGAAAAGAGGCAAAGTGCCTTCCATAGAGACAGGCTGGCAGTGGGGGAGGGAATCAGGTAACATGGTGGTGGGAAATGTGCACTGGTGGAGGGGTGGGTGCTAGAACACTGTGTAACTGAAACCTAATCATGAACAGTTTTGTAAATGTATACCTCACAAACTACAAATTGTGGTATAATAATATAAAAAATAAAATTAAGATAAGGAATAATTCAGAAGAAAAGACAAATATCAAATGATCTCCCTATTATAAAGAGAAAACAAGTAAATAGACAGTAATCAATGCAAATCCTTGCCCTTTGATTTCAAAATGATTAACAGGATGAGATGATGGGGTTGGGGAGGTGAATGAAAATAAAAAATTGTGATGAGATAGGGACAGTGTTAGAGGATCTTGGGTACTTTAGTGGTGCTGAGGGAATCACTTGATCACTTAACATCCCTTTTTTCGGCTATTTGCTCGAGTGGGCACCAGTAATATTTCCATTTGATCCTATCACCTACCAGTGTAGCCCAATGGCATCTGGTTTCTTCAGGAATACAAAGAGCCTCAAACCATTCCTTCAGGGTCTTGACAAAGAAGTCTGACCATCTCGTAGGTTGGTGGCCACGTGATCTTTTAATATCCAGGGGATCCAGTTGGTAATGGCACTAGTCCAGCGGTCATCTCCAAATCGCATTACATGTCCAGCCAATCTGATTTTAGATGTCTTGGCAAATGAGACAGTGTCCCTGACTCTGGAACAGAGACGGAGGTCGGAGCTCGGAGTTCCTTCTTTCACTTGGATGAGGCATGATATTCCAAGCATGGCTCTTTCGATTCCTCTCTGGGAGACTCGAATAGCATTCTCATCCTGCTTTCTTAGGGCCCAGGTCTCTGAGCCGTCTGTTAATGCAGGGAGAATGGTGGAGTTGAAGAGATGTGCCTGGAGCCGGAGGTTCTTTGTCTTTTTAGCTATTTCTTCGATGCCTTTGAAGGCATTCCATGCCGCTCTCTTCCTCCTGTGCTGCTCAGGTTTTAGGTCGTTAATCATGTTGATTTCTCGACCTAGGTACACATAACTGCTGCATTCACAGATGTTTGTTCCATTGAGAGTGAATGGGGCCTCTGGAACTAGTTCATTTTTCATGAACATAGTTTTCTTCAGATTCAGCTGTAGACCTACCTTTCCACATTCTCGGTCAAAGTCAGCCAGCATTTGTGCCGCTTGGCTAATGTTTGGTGTTATTAGAATGATGTCATCAGCTAAGCTGAGGTGGTGTAGTTGCCGACCATCTATCTTCACTCCCATTCCTTCCCATTCTAATTGTTGCATGATGTTCTCGAGGGTGGCGCTGAAGAGTTTTGGTGAAATGGTATCACCCTGTCGAACCTCTCTTTTGACATTGATGATCACTTCTTTGTAGAATGGTGAGATCCTGGCTGAGGAAATACAACTGTGTATATCAAAACCATAAATGTTGACACTGTTCTGTTTGTGTGACCTAAACTACAAATATAACAGGACACCTCATAAAAATTAAATTATTTAGATATTTTAATCATACAATTCATTTTCCAAAACATTCTCTTTGTTTGGTTGATGCTTCACACCTCCCTAGTGGTGCTTGGAGCTACTTCCTTGCTCACTTCCTGACGCAGAACCAGCATTGCCAGTATGC
Organism: Cryptotis parvus; assembly: GCA_021461705.1. Taxonomy (NCBI): domain Eukaryota; kingdom Metazoa; phylum Chordata; class Mammalia; order Eulipotyphla; family Soricidae; genus Cryptotis; species Cryptotis parvus. Next base: position 111,531 of record JAJIBD010007612.1, on the reverse strand, counting down.
ATAGCACCTTAACTCCTGTACTATCTCTCCAACCCTTTTCTAAGGTTATCTTTATCTCATTATTTCCCAAATCCTCTATATTTTTCTAATGTATCCTCGATAATATTATTTATTTTTTCTCTTAAAAAAGTATTTTCTACCTACACAAGTATGTTTCTTGTCACTTCCAGGTCTTCACTGAAGTATTTTTACACTTATTCTTGTTATTTTCCTATTTCTAGTTTTTCAACAAATATTTTCATAATCTTTCAACACCTAGAGAAAGCAGATTCCTTTTCTTCTCAGCCCATATAATTGTTTTATTACTTATATCTTTCACTTGACAGTTAATCACATACTATTTTATGACAGTTTTTATATTAACATATTTTCATCTCCCCTTCATTGATAGGTAATGTAAACGTAGTATTTCTTCAGCTAGATTATTAGTACCTCAGAAAGGATGAATTGGTTTTCAAGAATATTTATCATTTGAAATTTGTTTATTTTACAGATATCACTCCAAAAATCATCTGGACCATTGAGTTATGCAGAAATACAACCAAAATTTCCACCTTTAAATTTACCATCTGAAATCTAACTTTTATCCAATATTGTAAGCAAATCTTTTACATACTAAAAATTGAAATAAATTTTATTGGCAAATATAAGAAGAAAACTGCATCAAAACTAACACAAAATAGTGCACCAAATTCAATAATGATTTTGTTGGTTAGTCCACATAAAATCTATTTTTAAAATTTAAGAAAATCAAATTTAATCATCAATCTCTGTCATTTTAGGCTTTACAATATTAGTACCTGATTTGATGAAAATAGACTTTCTTAAAGATACAAGAATGAATGAAAAGGGACATGTCTAAAACATAACAAAGATGTTGACATAAAAGGGCATTAAATCGTTTAAGAATCTAAAAAAAGAAAACAAGTATTTAAACCTATTCTTACTACACCTACCCATGAAATTAAGATAAGGTTAAAATGTTAATAGTCAAGATCTCTTTGTTTTGTAAAAAGTCAGCATAAAGTGTGGTTTGAATGCTGCCTTGTTGAGGATTATCCAAGGCAAGGCATTAGGAAAGGAAATGATAGGATAGGCCTACTTCAGTTTTAAAGATATGTTTGAAGAGAGCTTCACACTAAATCTAGATATCTTTCAATCTTATTTTTGCTGCAAATTATGCTTGTACAAGCCACAGCAGGACAGCCAATAGCTCAAGCATTTTAACAACCGGGAGGAATCTCACAGTAAATGGGGGAAAAGGTGGGGGGGGGAGAAAACTTCTCCCTTTCTTTCTAAACTATCTAGTTTTGTGTAAAAAAAGAAAATCTTACTAGGTTACAATGTGTTAAGTGAGGTGTCCAAGGGCACAGAATGACTCAGTCACGAAACTAAGAATAAAACATGGGTTTTGCACCCTAGAAAACTTTTATTTAAAAGAAAAATTTAAAAACCAATGTGTAATTGAAAAAGAGCTTAAAAGAATTTTAAGTTTTTCATTTGCAGCTTCTTTTTCTTCCCTCAATTCTTTATTAAATTTAAGTCAAGCACTTTGTTATGCTAAATAAAAGGGCATTGTTCTCAGTATATAGAAGCCTAAATACAGAGAGATGAAAGAGAATTAATGGAAGGGGAGGAGACAGAATAAATGTCAATAACATTTCTACTTCTTACTTCAGTTGTACTGCTCTGATGAGCATTTATTTCAGAGGACATGTCCTGGACTACAAATAGTATAAGTTTGAAGACCACAAGATCTGAATTCAAAATTCTGTATGGGACTGAGACCTGGGTATGTCAAATCTGAGCTAGAATATCCTAATCTATAATCTATCATGAAGCCCAAGTGAGATATTATTTGACAAAAAGAGAGAAGCTTTTGTGAACTTTAAGGCATACATAAATATTAAACCATTTTTTACTAGGATAGTTAACATTCCTCCCCAACCCATTACAGGACAGAAGCTAGCTCTAGGCAAAGGTGTGAAAGAGACCAAATTAGATTTTATCCATCCTCCATTTTCCATATTTGACTTTTCTCACTATCCCCGTTTGTTGTTGCAGAATGGAAATACAAATATCCTAATATCCTTTTACTTTCTAACACATCTATAATTTTCCCATGAAACCAAAGGAGGATATGCTCCTATCTTTGAATACATATATCTGTAAAGTCAAATTGGGGCAAAGGTCTGTGGAAGAAATAAATGATTTCTCCTTGCAGCATTTTATCGGTGGGCACCAAAAAAAAGTCAAAAAATGACACAAAAAGAGTTTCACTATGATGCGTGCTGTAGAACATGAGGCAGAAGATATGTCACAAGAGAATTTGGGGAAAGTCAAAGTTTTTAAGCACTGCTCACAAAGATGCCAACCTCTCTTATGCCCTGTATTCATTTTCCATTTTTATTTTTTACATTTATTTATTTATTTTTTGAAAATTACAAAAATGTTCATGTTTGGGTTTCAAGTCATACAGTGTCCCAGCACCCATCCCTCCACCAGTGCCCACCACCCACCACCAATGTCCCCTATATCCTCCCCCTCCCTAGCATACCTCCATGGCAGGTTCTCCATCACTTTTCTCTCTCTTTTCATATAAAGAGAAAGAGACTTTCCATATTTCTAAACAGAGATAATTTCTATGGAAAAAGCTATATTTGTAGAGCCCCAATTCAACTTCAACACTAGATGCACTAGGTTTTATGAAATAAAGTTGCCCAATATGAACAGTATCCATTTTTAAACATACAACTCCAAAGGGTATTAAATAAAAATTTGAATAAAAAATACAGCTCAGCCAGATTTAACTTTATAGACTAAGTGCCAAGGTGTACTGTCACATTTTATCCTAAAGAGAGTCCCTCTATTTATTGCAAGTCAAAATGTGTAAGAGAATGGAGAGATAGAGAGAGAAGGAGAAGGAAGAAGAAGAAGAAGAAGAAGAAGAAGAAGAAGAAGAAGAAGAAGAAGGAGGGGGGGGGGGGGGGGGGGGGGGAGGAGAAAGAAGAAGAAGAAGAAGAAGAAGAAGAAAGAAGAAGAAGAAGAAGAAGAAGAAGAAGAAGAAGAAGAAGAAGAAGAAGAAGAAGAAGAAGAAGAAGAAGAAGAAGAAGACAAGGAAGAGGAGGAGGAGGGGAGGAGGGGGAGAAAGGGTTGGAGGAGGAAAAGTATCTGCTAAAGGGCAGGCTGGGGGAAAGAGGGAAGGGAATCTGGTGACATTATGGTGGAAAATGTGCAATGGTGGAAGGATGAGTGCTGGAACACTATACGACTGAAGCCAGTCACGAGCGGTGGTATAATATAATTTTAAAATATATATATATGTATATATATATATATATATATATAAAATGTATACAAAGCAACTTATTTCAATCTGAATAAAAATTGAGTGAATTTGTTTTGGTTTTTTTTTGGGGGTCACACCCAGCAATGCTCAGGGGTTTCTCCTGGCTCTGCACTCAGTAATTACTCCTGGTGGTGCTCGGGGACCATATGGGATGCAGGGATCGAACCTGGTCCTGCATCGGCCGGCCGCATGCAAGGCAAACGCCCTACCGCTGGACTATCGCTCCAGCCCCAAATTAAGTGGATTTGTAAAAAGAAATCTACTATAATATGAAGAGCTTAATCTGGTGATGCTATGATATTTAAGCATCTTTTGAATTACTTTTCTCATTACCCTTTAAAACTAATTTTAATAAGAATAATTGCATACTCCAACTAATACTTCAATATAATTATTTTACCAGCAATTTTAATAGACACAGGACTCTGCAATTTTCTTTTTCTCGTGTTTTCACAATCGCTGGTTTTAAACTAGAATAGGCACAAAGTGATATTGTGAAAATGCTTCAGAAGGCTATCAATATTGTTCACTTATTTTTTGCATATCCTACATACCGTATTTTGCCAGATTCACTGTTCTTAACTAATATTTCAAGATAATCTTTGATTACATAAGGACAGATACAGTTTACAGACTTTCAAAAGTTACTTTGCAACAATTGAAATATATCTATTTCCAATTGCCTATAACACATGCCCCTTCATTTGGAAGTACAATATTCTCCTAAATATGTTTATGTGAAATAAATATAACAAATTTTATTTATATTGCTAGTTCACCATTTTTTAAAGTCATGCTGTTTTCCCAACATGGTTGCTTGTTATAAAATTTGTAAGTAATTTATATTAGTCTTATAAATTTCTTAAGAAACTCTTGCCAAACACCTGTCTTTGGTGACCATTCTTCCCATATTAGCACCTTCCTTAGAAATGTGAAATTCATTGTCCGTATCTGTCAATGTTCAATTCCCCATGATCTGAAGATCATTTCAGGGTTTTTCTTATTCCTAGTTTTGCTTCTATGACCAGGAGCCCTTTGTCATTCATCATCCTATTGGGCACACCTCAGCTTAAACAGATTTCTCTTCCTGTTGTCTTAGAGTCAACCTCAGTGCTTCTGAATTCTAGAAGGAGAAATTCACACAAATATATTCCAGTTTATGGTTTCCACAATTACTGGATGCTCACCACTGCCTAGCAAACATTCTGTTTTCTGAAGTACTCTCCCTCCAGGTCTTTCAAATATCTCCCTCTCTAACACCTCTGATTCCATTTCCTAATATGCTTTTCTTAAAAGAAGACCACTGTTTACACATACGTGCCAGAGAGATCATGTACACTATGGGATGTGTGTGTGTGTGTGTGTGTGTGTGTGGTTTTCTAGGTCCTGTGCTCTGGACATCTGGTCTCATAGAAAACTTACCCTTCTATTTTTTTCTGTTTCCACTACCCTACCACTTTGTTCCTCCTGGTTTCACGCACTTTGAAATAACCATTGACTTTTCCTATACTAATTTTTGTACTTACTCTCTTCCCACACAATTCTCAATTTCCTTGCATCTCATTCCATCTACAAATGATTAAAATTGCCCTTGTCAATCTACCAGTGATATTTTTCTTAATGATCTAATAATTTCTTAATCCTACTCTACTTGATTTTTTGTGTTACTTTGTTCATTCTCCTCCCCAAATATTCCCTTTTTGAAGCTTCTATGATCCCACACTATCCTAATTTTCCTTTCACCATGAGAAATGATCATTTTCAATCAGTGTCATCACTTTAATCTGATTCTATTCTTATATTACGTATTTACTCTAAATTATTTAATCTATTTACACTGACTTATTTATCTGATGACATCCAGAATTATGGTCCAGACTATTCTGCTAAGCACCAAGATCCATATAAACAACCGCCAACTAGGTATTTGTAGAAGGTTCTGTAACAGGGTCCTAAAACTCACAAGGTCAAAGCTTAACTCTTGGATACTCATCAGGCTTGTTACAAAGCCACACACCTTCTTCTGGTTCTTTGTTCATTTCTGTGGCTTCATAAACTACATCTCATTCCCAAATGACCTAGTTTCTCCTCAGATATGTATGTATGAGAAGGAAGTTGGTGAGAAGGAAGTTGTAACCACAAAAGAAGTGCCTAAAGAGCAGGAGAAAGAGGACTTGAGTATGAGAGCACATTCTCTGTGGAGCTTAAACATGTGAAACTCAAGGACACAGGAAGGTCCAGTCGAATGGGAGAGAAATTAAAGTTCCCCATAACCTGTCATCTCTCTCTCTCCCTCTCTCCCCCTCTGTCCCTCTCCCTCTCTTTCAGTCTCTCTCTCCCTCTCTCTTAGTCTGTCTCTGTCTCCTCTCTCACTCTTTCTCTCTCTCTCCCTCACTCTCTCTCACCCCATCCCTCACTCCTTCCTTTCCCATCACCTTTCTCTCAGATTGTCTACACAAAATATACACCAGGATAGGCAGGAGGACAGTCGGAGGAACTTTCACTCAAATGACCAGGGTTGATCCCTGGCATCCTACCATGAGGTGCGACCCAAACACAAACAAACCAAAAAAGTACACCAGATTAATAAAAAAGGACCCAAACAATAACCTTCTGAAGAAATGTATGACCATTCTTTGCAAACAGCTGAAGATACTGGAAACATGGCTCTAATTAAATGCTGCACTTATCTAACACCTAAAACTTTTAACTGCTATTATTAGTTTTCTTTAATACACAAACTACAAAGTATTCAACTCAAATTATAAAACAAATACAATTTTAGCAATCACTGCTTTAATTAAAGTCATATAGACATTTATATTTTTTCTGCTAACTGACCTTTCCTATCAAAAACTCCATGTAGTGTTGTTAGGTGTATTCAGGGATTAGTCTGGTGACTTCTTATGTCTGTGCTAAAATGTCACACCATTTTTTTTGTTATAGAAGTGGGATTACAACCTGGGCAAAAAAAGAAAATAAGTGACACCTTCTCCACCCTATCTTTCATAGATATCAGCATACCTACCCTCTGTCTTTACAAACTGGTATTCAGTTTTTGCAAAAAATGCCCTACTTGTCCAGCCCAACTTGCTGAGACATAGCAGGTTGTTATCAAGCACTATAAATAGTTACCAGACAAACACAGGATGCCACGTTAAACTAAAGTTTTGATAGAACAATGATGAATTTTTAGTATAACTGTGTCCCATACAAGGCAATAGTTGGGACCTAAATATAATAAATATAATCAGTTATTCCAGATTTCAAATATAACTGGATTACTCGTTTTATTTGCCAAACCTGGGATCCCTGCTCTGAGGCTACAATCAAGAAATACCATCACAAAACCTAGTTTGCTAGGATTGAATAGATAGTGTAGTGGTTATAGTACTCGGCTTGATTATATCACTAATATTTCATACATATGGTTCATATACATATGTATATTGACCAAACACATATGTATATACATATGTATAAATATATGGACCATACATACACATATATGGTGTATGGCATACACACACATATGGTCTAGAAAAATATGAGTAAGTTGATTGCCTTCCACCTCTGAGCACAGTCAGGAGTAATCCTGAGCACAGAGTGAGAAGTAAGTCCTGAACACAGCTGGGCATGACCAAAATATGGGGAACAACCTCACTTTGTATTTCCTAAACAGTCATATTTCACCTGCCCCATCCTCTCTCATCACCTTAGCTAAAAGACCTTACCATGAAAACTACTAAGAGATGCAATAGGAAAGACAGTTAAAATCCAAGTACAGCAGTCTTATTTCCTAATGAGAGAACAGGTTCAGAGTTCTGTTGTTAAAGAGTAATAAGCGGAACTGGTAAAAGTCTCCAATTTTTTTTTCTACTGGCAAGAAATTTTCATTTCTTATTTATTTTATTATACTACCATAAGAAATACAATTACAAAACGGTTCATGATTAAATTTCAGTCATGCAGTGTTCCAGCACCCATTCCTCTACCAGTGCACATCTCCCATCACCAATGTCCCCTGATTCCCTCCCACCACCTCCAGCCTGCCTCTATGAAGCACTTTGTCTCTTCTATCTCTCTCTAACTCTAACTCTAACTCTAACTCTAACTCTAACTCTAACTCTAACTCTAACTCTCTAACTCTCTCTGTCTCTCTGCCCCCTTCTCTTAAACGCTGTGGCTTGCAACACATGCATTTAGGGATTATCATGTATATCTCTTTGCCTACATTCAATACTCAGTTCTAGGTATTAACACTTCCAACAATTATTAGCACCTTATATTGGTCCCTTCTTATAAGGGACCAATAATCATATTATTATTGGTCCCTTCTCTGTCTTAACTAACCACAAAATGGAATACTATGGAGCTGTTAGGAAAATGAAGTTATGAAATTTGCCTATAAATGGATGAACATGGACAGTATCAATTTCAGTGAAATTAGCCAGAGGAGAAAGGACAGATATAGCAGATATAGAAACGGCTGCATTTATTTGTGGGATACATATATATATTATATCACTGTCTTTCTGTTCATCATTGATTTTCTCAAGCGGCACCAGTAACATCTCCATATGACCTGTCTCATGCTAGTAGAGCCCAAGGGCATCTGCTTGCTCCAGGAACATAAAAAGCCTCAAACCATTCCATCGGGTTATGGGAATGAGGTCTATAATTGTTACTGGTATTTGGCATATCAAATACGACACGGGTAGCTTGCCAGGCTCTGCCGTGTGGGTAGCAGACTCTTGTAGTCACCTATGATCTCCAGCATTTATTGAGGAACTGCACTGCCTCTTGCGGCCGTGCGAGCTGAGCTGTGATAGGCTCTTCTGCTGGGTGGAGTTCTGACAAAAGGGAAGTCTGGGTGTGGAAAATGGTGGCCCTCATGGAGTGGGGGGGTCGTCTGGCTTCTTGTAAGGTTTTGCTGGGGTGGCAGCCCAGGGCTAGAACCCGCCACCCCTCCCAGGCTCCTCATGAGTGGCTGGGCACAGGGAGAGCCAGTAGCAGCACTTCCCCATGTCTGTGAGTCTACTGTGAGTCTCTGTGTGTGTGTGTGTGTGTGTCTGTGGTTGTATATAAGATTTTATTGTAGACTGGTGAGATGCAGAAATTTGCATCTCACCAGTCTATAATAACAAATTATAATTTCAGAACAATTTAAAAATTCCTTAAATATTTTCAGTTTCCTGCCCCTCGAGGGTGTTGCAGATGTGGTTATGGTGCCCAGCTGTGTCAGCAGGTGACACACAGGACACAGGCCTATCCACACCCAGGGCTCTGCCCCTTGGGCCCTGGATGGTTGATGGTCTGACATAGAAAAAAGACTGGGACTCCTGGGGTGAATCCAGAGCCACGACAGAGCCTGGCAAGTTACTTATGGTGTATTCAACTTGCCAAAAACAGTAACAATAATGGACCTCATTCCCAACAAATGGAGACGTTACTGGTGCCCACTTGAGCAAATCAATGAACAACGGGAAGACTAGATATATATTGTCTTCCCATTGTTCATTGATATATATATATGTATATATGTATATGTATACATATATACATATACATATATACACACATATGACATGCTATTAATATTCAAAGTCAGGTAAAACGTGTATCAGGAGGACTTGACAGTGTGGAATCTTCTGCAAGACTGTGAGCATCAAAGATAAGGTTTTTCAATATTTTTTTTGTTCACCATAAGGTCTGTGCTCGAAAATTCTTAGTTTAAAATAAGGCATTTTTTAGAGTACCACTTCAATATGGAGCTGCTCTGCTTCATTGGGTGGGAGATAGTTATTGATTCTTAGAAATCCTAGAGGGCATTTAAGTACTCACTAATTGAATTACAAGCAACATAATGTTATATAAATCAATGAATAACTCAAGAATATTGTCATGGATATCCAGCAAAAAAAAAAAGATATAATAAATGATGTCTGTTAGCTGGAATACCCTGCATCTTTGTGGAAGCAAATAAGTGCTTTAAGGCCCAAACTCCTCAGAACTTTGGAGGAGCCTTTAAAATTCCAGTAACAAGCTCTCTGTGGTGCATGAAAACAACAATCAGCATAAGCTGACACATATACCTCTAAACACATTCAACTAATTAATACTTAAAGGGATTTTTCTTTGTGAGGTCAAAGTTTTGACCTGTTCTTCAGGCAAACCTGCATTCCACTATTCCTTACCTGCATTCTACTATTCCAAAGATAATATTCACTTTTGGACAACCATACATTTTCCCAAAATGCATAGAATTTTAATACTGTAAATCTTCAAGGTTATGATGCTCAGGGCCATATTTCCTTGTTTCCAGATTTGTGAGTATACAATCATCAAGGACATTGAAGAAAATAACGCTCTGAATAGAGAAACACCTCAATAGGTTAGAGCCCAAGCAATACAGCAGGTAAGGCACTGGCCTTGCACGCAGCTGACCCAGACAGTTGTGTGCAATCACTGGCAACCCAGACAGTCTCCCAAGTCTGACAGAAGTAATTCCTGAGCACAGTGCCAGGAGTAACCACTGGGCATCACAGGGTGCTCCCCCACCATACACAAAAAATTCCTGATCAGATATTGTTGCAGGACTCCTCTAAGAGCCCCTTTCTCTACCCTATGGAGGTTTTTCCAGGTGGATCTTGGCTCAAGACATTAGCATATAAAAAGACATTGGGTGAGGTGCTGGGAGAAATTACCTGAGGGCCTTTGACCCTTCCTGCCAGGGGAAGTTAGGTTTGGCTTGCAGTTCTTCCCAGCTCTGCTGGGAGGCTTTCAATTAGCTCTGGGTCCTTGTACATTCCTATAGAGCTATTTTCCTGTTTTCATCTCTAGATAGCCCAGCCCAGAATGGGCTGGGCTAAAAGTTGGGCGGATTTCTGGCTTTAAAATAAGCTGCAAGAAGAAAGAAGCTCTCTTCTTTTCCCCTTTTGCCATTTCGGCTTCCCTTGGCATTTTGCTTCTCCGTCCTCTCCATTCTCTGTTGGGCCTCAACACGTGGTGGTAGCCATCTTGGCCTGCACCTGGCTGGGGCCTAGCTGGAAACGCCAGAGTCCGGAGGTTTTCCCTGCTCGTGGATTGTATATTGGAACCTGTAATAGTAAAGCCCTTTTTAAAACTGCATCGGATTCCTGAGTTTTCATCCGTTCCTCGCCGGCCCCGGAGGTAGAAGGGAACTCGCTTCCCGGCACTGTTGGGGACCCCGGGGGCGCTCCCCGACAAGATATGATGCTCAGTACCTATCTGTTGTCCATTTACAACATGTGAGTTTTAACCAAGAAGTGAGAATTCAGCTGGTAGTAATGAGCTTTGGAAGAGGCTGATATACTGAATTTACATTGTGCTGGTACATTGAATGATCATAAGGGAAAGATTGCATAAGCAGTAGGGTCCAATGACTAGATGTCCATACAGAGAACCTGAGTTGCTACTAAAGAGATAAACAAAAGGAATAGCACATTTATTTACTAACATTAATTCATAAAATGTAATTCATAAAAATTAATGAAGACAAAGACAAATGGATTGGAGGGATGAGGTCAATTCCAAAGAGGACTGAAATTTATAAAGTATCTGTAAACTCAGACATCTATTGTGTGCTGAAATATAATTTCTTAGCTTCTCCTGGAAGCCAAATATGCCTTTAAATTCTGTATAAAGGCTACATGTATACATCTGGTATTTACTAGTGAAAGGGGAATTATGAAATCAACATAAAATTACCACTTATATCTCAGTACACTGAGACTGTTAGTTCACTCCTGTTCCACTTATGGTGATCTCATAGTGATAATTTAAAATTGGTCATGATAGGAATATTAATATAAGGAAGCTGACTAGTATTGCTAACCAGCATTCATTTGTTTTCTAGAAAGTCAGTTTACAAGTACAAAACTCAAAGAGGAATCATTATATAGGCAGGACCAACAGACACAGGTCTTCAAAACAATGGTCTGAGACAGATCAGAGGAGGTGTTTTGGGGTGCAGAGTGTAGAGGAGGAAGACTCAGATATAAAACTGAGGACAAAATAGTTGCCATAGTTTTTCCAAGACTAGATGTCCTACGTTTCCAAATTTACTCAAAAACACACACACACACACACACACACACACACACACACACACACACACACACATCCCAACAGCTGCCACCATGCTTCTGGCTGGACTCCACTACTTCACTGCTGAGATCCACAGAGATGCTAATCTATCAAAAATTTCAGGAACATTTTTTTGGTTGTTTCTGTTGGTGAAAACTTCAAACCTTCTTGAAGTTCCCAGGGAAAACCTCCTCCTACTATTCTATATTTCTGAAAGTCCTATTTGTCACACCCATTTTCCACTGCCACCAGCATGTAAGCTCATCTACAGTTCTGTCCAGAGACTCATAAATACATAGATCTCAAAAAAGATCACTTAGCCACAAAAAAATTCTCAGATACCCTGTCCAGCTGAGACCTCCAGCGGATCTCAGTAGGGGGTGAGACAAACTCTGGCAGCTGCACTCACACACCAACAGCTCCCTCCATGACTTGAGCTGTACTTCCCAGTTATATATTCTGTATTTTCTGGAGTGTGTGGCTGTGAGAAATCTCCAGACTCTGTAATACTAAGATCTCTGTATGAGATCTCAGATGGAGGCCAACTAATCTTTGCTAGCAAAAACATCAACATGGAAGGCTTAACTTGCAACAATAGCTTAGTAAACCTTCAAAGACTTAACGCTCCCATTATAAGATGCAATAATTTTCACAAATTTACTTTTTACAAATATCAAATTATGTTGATGAAGAGAAAGCAACTATGGGGATTAAATGATATTTAGAAAACAATGGCCAGTAAATACTTTTTTTTATTTTTACATTTTCTTTGATTGATGAATATTTTCAAAAATTCAAATCCTATGATTGTTATTCTAAGGGATATTATTTTTATTCATCTTTTATTTTTTTCAAAGTACTGCTTTTTTGTATTTTATTAACCAGGTCATGTACATTCAATATACCCTGCTCTTTTTTGTCATTGGTTTGTCCCTGGTTTGTAATTGGTTTTATTTTTATTTATTTATTTCTTTAATATTTTGTTATACCATCATGGGATATACAATTACAAAGATGTTCATGTTTGGTTTTCAGTCATACAGTGTTCCAGCACCCATCCCTTCACCAGTGCCCATTTCCCACTACCAATGTCCCAAATTCCCTCCCCATACCTAGCCTGCCTCTATGGCAGGTTCTTTATCTCTTTTCTCTCTCTCTCTCTCTCTCTCTCTCTCTCTCTCTCTCTCTCTCTCTCTCTACTGCTATCTCTCTCTTTCTCCTACACATTGTGGCTTGCAATACATACACTTAGAGGTTAACATGTGTATCCTTTTGCCTATATTCAATGCTCAGTTCTAGGCTGGTATCATTTACAACTATTGTTAGCACACTGTTCCTTCTCTGTCTTGCCTATCCTCTGACAACTACATGCTTGCGGTTGATTCCACCTATTGACAGATCTCTAATCCATGTTTCTCCTGGCCTTGGATACTGGTGTCATACAAATAAATGCAAATAAATACAATCATTCTATATCTGTCCTTTTCCTTCTGGCTTATTTCACTCAATATTATTGTCTCCATGTCCATCCATTTATAGGCAAATTTCATAACTTCATTTTTCCTAACAGCTGCATAGTATTCCATTGTGCAGATGTACCAAAGGTTCCTTATCCAGTTATCTGTTCTCAGTCACTCTGGTTGTTTCCAAATTATGGCTATTGTGAATAGTGCTACTATGAAAATAAAAGTGCATATGGTGTCTCTGCTGTGTGTTTTTGGCTTCCCAGGTTATATTCCCAGGAGTGGTATGGAGGGTCAAATGGGAGCTCAATGTCTAGTCTTTGGAGAAATGTTCATATTGTTTTCCAAAAAGGCTGTATCAGGTGACATTCCCACCAACAATGGATGAGAGACCCTTTCTCCCCACATACACCCAGCACTTGTTGTTCTTGTTTTTTGGATGTGAAGAAAACATAGGCAAAATACTCTATTACATTGAAGCTAAAGGCATTTTCAAACATGAAATACCACTAACAATGCAATTGGAAACAAAGATAAACATATGAAACTGCTTGAAACTAAACTAAAAGCTTCTGCACCTCAAAAGAAGCAGTGAACAAGATGCAAAAACAGTCCAGAGAATGGGAAAGAATAGTCACCCAGTACACATCTGATAAGGGGTTAATATCCAGGATATATCAAGCACTAGTAGAACTTCACAAGAAGAAAACAGTCAACCCCATCAAAAAATGGGGAGAAAAAATAAACATAAACTTTCAAAAAATAAAAGAAATTCAAATGGCCAAAGGGCATATGAAAAAATGCTCATTATCACTAATCATCAGGGAGATGCAAGTCAAAACAACAATGAGGTATCATCTCACACCACAGAGACAGGAATGTTATTTTTAAACTTTATTCTTCATAGTCCCAAACAAGGTTCCTGAGCTGAAACAGGAAGTGAGAAAGAGATGTCAAAAATGGGCAAGAAGGTTATGTTAAACTTCACCTGCTTCCCAAAGGTAACAAGAAGTCAAGCAAACTATGCTGGAATTTACAAAACTATTTTCACAGGGCACCCACATATTCATGAAGGTCCCAAATGTGAAACCAAGGCTTCAGCCAGAATTCTCAGATATACCTCTGCTTTTATCTAAGCAGTATCAAAATCTTCCATTAATTTGTTTTCTCAGTAATTTCAAGACAAGGACAAACCTAAAGTCTAAAGTTTTTCCTAAGAAAGCAGATAAATGTTTTTGTAGATTAGCAGAAGATGATTTTTTTAAACTTTGTCCAAAGAACAGGAAGGAAATATGTTTTTATGTTTTCTGAAACAAAAGTTTTGAAATGTTAAAGACAACTCTGATTATAAAATCGTTCTGTGTGTGCAAGAGAGAAGTGATCTCTTATTTAATAAAAACTATGGTATATGCTATTGAAAATATAGCCAATTTACAAAGATATATTAAAGAATGACTAAGAATATTATCAGAAATAAATGTATGTCATTTGCTCTTACATATTAATGGCACTTGTAATCATTTGTACATTTCATAGTAAGTCATAATCCAAGAGAAGCTGAATTTTTTTAAGTTTTAAATTGGGGAGATAATTTTGGCCACACCTAGTGGTGGTCAGAACTTACTCCTGATTCTGTGCTCAGGGATCCTTCATAGGGGCCCCAGGGACAATATGGGATGCCACAGAAACATGCAAGGCAAGCACCTTACCTCCTGTACTATCTTTTTGGGGCTGATAAGCTGAATTTTAAAGATGTTATATTTACCTTATGACCAGTTTTAGGGCAAAAACTAATTAACAATTAATTAGTTTAAAACCTAAATTCTATAAAAGAGAAAACTCAATTGCTAAGCTAATGCGAGAATTAAATCTAAACTTCTGGCCTTAAATACATTATTGTCTAGAATTATTATGCCATTTCCCTGAAAAGAAATGCCAATCTTACACTTATACTTAGGTGTTGCAGGACACCTAAAAGCCTAGGCCTCTGCATCTGCCCTGGATTGCCTCCTGCAGGTTACTTCATAGATAGGGGATAGTCTGAATGTGGCAGTCTTATTTGACCATGTATTCTGTACTGGCTGGTATAAATATTCTCTCCTGCTACCACAAGCATCATGGGACTAGCTAGATCTTACCAGCATATTTTCCTGGCCACGTTGGATCTCTAAGTAATTAGACTAGAGAGAAATGCTGTTTGCCTCCAAGCAAGCAAGCATGGCTTCCTGATAACTCAAAGGCAACTAAAATACAAAACTACCGTGAAGTAGACGAGACTCTTGTGAAGGCTTGGAGAAATATTTAACTGGCATTAGTATTAGTCTTTGGTACAGAGACATGCCATCTCAGAAACCCCCTTCTCTACCCTATAAAGGCAATTCCAGGCAGATCTTGGCTTAAGATATTAGGTGAGGTGCTGGGAGAAATTACCTGAGGGCATTTGATCCTTCCTGCCAGGGGAAGTTACATTTAGCTTATAGCTTCTCCCAGCTCTGCTAGGAGGCTTTTAATGAGCTCTGGGTCCTTGTTAACAACCAGATGGGCTCCCTGAAGTTGCTACATTCTATGGAGCTGTTTTCCTGTTTTCATCTCTAGATAGCCCAGCCCATTCTGGGCTGGGGAGTTTGGGCAGAGTTTTAGCTATAAAATAAGCTGCAAGAAGAAAGAATTTCCCTCCTTTTTTTCCCTTTTTGCCATTTTGGCTTCCCTTGGTGTTTTGCTTCTCTGTCCTCTCCATTCTCTGTTGGGCCTTAACACGTGGTGGCAGCCATCTTGGCCTACACCTGGCTGGGGCCTAGCTGGGAACCCAGAGTCCGGAGGTTTTCCCTGCTCTTGGATTGTATATTGGATCCTGTGATAGTAAAGCCCTTTTTTAAAACTGCATCGGATTCCTGAGTCTTCATCCATTCCCTGCTGGCTTCCGTGGTAGAAGGGAACTCGCTTCCTGACACTGTCGGGGACCCCAGCGGCGCCCCTACACTTAGGTGCATAAAATACCTGAAGTATATTATATAGCTAACAAATCAAATGCTGTAAGAATAAAACAAATTACCTGAAAACAAAGAACTGTAATAACTGGATTATTCTATTTCCTTAATATCAGTGATCTAATAAAGTCAGAGTAGGCATTTTTCATTAGAAATCTGCAATCTCTAATCCTAACATCACATTGAATTGACTTAGTAATCACAATTACCAATTATTCCAAGAAAAAATAATTCATAGCCTTGAAACTAGTTTTGCAAGAAGTACTAGTGTGGCTTCTTTAAAGGACAGGATGAACTTCCCAGCATGTGTCACTGAGTATGGCACTCAGCACTTATCGTTGTGTGCTACTAGATTCAAACAGGTATGTTTAATCCTAGCTTGCTAAATTACTTTATACATTTTCAGAAATGAATTAAAATCGCATTTATATTAGATGCTCCATGATCAGATTTTTCACATTCATTGAAAATTTTATTACAATCTAATTTGGACACTTAAGCAGTAATTACAACATTTTATATTATAGAAAAATAATCCTTTAGGATAATATATTTTGTAATTTTATAGATTTATTAAGACATTTAAAATTTCTCTTTAAAATTTTAAAAAATTAAAAATTCCC